>VWZO01012598.1:2625144-2758925 GCA_013396975.1 Bucco capensis
CCCCATGATTTGCAGCTTGGCATATTCTGAAATGTGAAATGTTAACTAAATAGTCTGTAGAAAATTCTAGAGTATGCCAATCTTAAAGACAGTTTTTTGAGCTACATCCTGGAGTTGGAACTCCAGCATTAGAGATTAGTTAGCATTTTGTTATGTTAACACCAATTAATATTACCAGCCCCATAATTAAAACAGCTATTTTCTTTCTTTAATATTGCTTAGATTTTTGTATTGGCACTTTCTTCTAGCCAGAGATAGATATTGTGCCAAGGATATAACCAGCTGCATGGTTTTTATTAACTACCATCCATATCTCAGCTTATCATTGAATCTTCTTCTGCTTATAAGCTGTTCTGAAGACATTAGCACAGCAGAATAGATGCTCAACATTTGGAATTCTACTACTGGGGTGAGGAAAACCATAGAATCACACAATCATTAAGCTTGGAAGAGACCTCTAATACCATGAAGTCCAACCACTGTGCCAGCTTAGCTGGGAACAACCCCTATGTCACTCAGAATGGGGTTTCACCCATATTTGAGGCTCACCTGACAACAGAACTAAGTTCTAAAAGCAAAATTATTTAACACAAAAGAGCAGAGAAAGCCAGAGCCAGGATGGAGATGAAGAGCACAATCCTGGGCAAGTATGACTCATGGATCTCATTCCAGCTGCTGCAACTGGGACAAACCCATTGATGCTCTTGAGTGTGAGAAAGCCACAAGCTGCTCTACTCTCCAATACCATGGGAAGTGCAGGGAGAAAAATGTGTAAAGCTCTTGTTACTTAGTTTAAAGCTACTAATTTGTTGTGCAAACAAGAATGTCTGTCCCTAACAATTGTATCAATCCTGTGCTTGTTTGCACCACTTCTGCCTTATCCCTGGAGGGAAACTTTAAATGCCAAGTGACTGCCAGAGCAGTGCCTGGGCAACCCACTGTGTTCCTGAGGGACAGCCTGTACTCTGAGAAGGCAAAACAAGGAGTAGACTTCCAGCAGAGATGGTGACTGCAAAGACCTGAGGAGATTACAAGTACCTTGGTCCCACAAGCTTGGACCACAACCCAGCAGTCTGGCAAGTGCTGGGTGAGCTCCTTCATGACACTGACTTCTCCTAGCATCTGCCACTTTCCCCCTCCTTCTCAGGAACTCCTCAACCCAATGCATGTGGCCAAGGTGCTTTACCTTTGCACATAAGGTATGGGGTTGCCTACTACTGGCCTGGCCTTCTAGAGGAAAGAATAAATTATTAACAAAGAGATACAGAGAAAAAAAAATTGCCTAGGTGACTAGTATAAAATGCAGTATAAAATGAAGGAAGGTTCAAAAGCAGCTAAGAATTCAACAATCTACTTTGAGGCAATCTCTGGGGTCCAGCTGCAGGTTCCAGGCTCCCAAACTGTTTCATCTGGATGGTGATAGCACACAGTGAGTGCAGTGCTGGGGAGCACATCCCTGCCCTGGCCATACAGCCTCCATCTGCTCCTCCTCTGCATTTCAGGTTCCTTAAAACTCCTGTCACCATGTTCCTGCTCAATTAAAACCAGGGGGAAAAAAAACAACAAAACCAACCCACAGGAACCATTTGTTGAGAAGTGTTGTCAATAGCCCAGCAAATAAACTTGAAAGCCATCCTGAATTGACAGGGCTTCATTTTCCCCCTCATGAATATGCAGCACTAATATCCCAAATGCTACCCTTGCCCTCCTCCACTTCCTTTCTGCCTTCTCTGTCTGTCCCTTTGGAAATGAAGCACTTAGCTCCTATGTCATGAATAGGGGCTCCATTATCTGAAGGGCTGCAGAATTTTAATGACTTGCAAAATATAGTTAATTATGGGAAGGAAGAAAAAAAAAGAGAGGGACATCATCTGCACTTTTTAATGGAAATCAGACAAATTAATTGGCCTTCAGTATGTTGGTTTTTTTTTTTTCCTTTGGCTGCAGCCCCTAGGAGGGGGAAAAATAAGCTAATTGACAATTCACCATTGGAATCATGATAGAGAAAGGAAAAGAGAGGAGGCTTTGCTGAGCCACTGCACTAATCCAGCCTCCACAGTGAATGCTTCCTAATTCCAATCCAGAATGGTGAGAAAGTTATGGAAGTCTGTTCTCACTAACCAAGTTATTAATATTCCAAGTTTTCACCTATTTGAGCTCAAGGGTTAATATCAACAGCTAAGTCTAACCACAGCAAGTGTTCCCACAGCACTCTGCCAATGCACCTCCACATCAATTCCCCTTTGGATAACACTGGCAGTTTAGTCAGGAATCACAGAATTGTCAGGGTTGGAAGGGACCTTAAAGATTATCAGGGACACCTGGCACTAGAGCAGCTTGCTCCCAGCCCCAGCCAGCCTGGCCTGCAACACTGCCAGGGCTGGGGCTGCCACCACCTCTCTGGGCAACCTGGCACAGTGCCTCACCATCCCCATAGGGAAGAACTTCCTCCTAACATCCAACCTAAATCTCCCTTCCTCAAGCTTGTGTCCACTCCCTCCTAGTCCTATCACTACCAAAGATCCTAACAAGTCCTTCCCCAGCCCTCTTGTAGCCCCTGCAGATCCTGGAAGGCCACAAAAAGGTCTCCTTGGAGTCTTCTCCAGACTGAATAATCCCAACTCTTTTAGCCTGTGCTCATAGGAGAGGTGCTCCAGCCCTCTGAGCATCCTCGTGGCCCTTCTCTGGACACCTTCCAGCACCTCCATATCTTTCTCATCCTGGGGGCTCCATGATGGGAACAGATGTCCCATGAGGTGGATTTTTGGTATACCAATGTTTGAATCAAGAATTTGCAAGAGGAAAGACTAGCTGCTCTGGTTGAAACAGAATCACAGACTCATTAAGGTTGGAAGAGACCTCTAAGATCAAGTCCAACCATCCCTTTCACTAACATGCCTTTAAACCATCTCCACAGAGAAAGCAATGGTAAACAGCACAGAGATTTTGAGTCCTTCAGGAAACACCATAACATCTGCAATCTTGGTCTGAATAAAGCACCTACATCCTGCTTCAGAGGGCCCAAATCAATACTCCTGTATCTTAGCAGACACTTCTGTGCTTGGCTGTTGCAGGTGGGTTAAAGGAGTTGGATTCAAGTGGAGCTTAAAACCAGAGCAAGCTGTCAGCTGCAATAAAATAATGGGGGTGTTTCTCCACATGTAAAATTGACTCTGGATAGTTTCAGAGAAGGTTACTGTCAGAAAACAACACAGGATCTATTCAAATCACTCTCTAAAGCATGCTATGGCACATTAAGACTGTTCTTCATAAATCATATTCCATCTTTCTACAGCAACCAACAGATACCAAAGAAGCATTCAGTCTGATTTATTTAGGTGTAGCATGGCAGCATTATCACACTACACGTAGCTTTTTTTTAAGCAGGCTGTGTTGGAGAAATGTCCCATTCTGACCAATCGAGACCAGAATCTGCTCACAAGGAGCATGACTTCATGTTATGAGGACCTCTACAGCAAATTGTTCCCATCAGAATCAAAACAGTGCACAGAAATTAACAGTACGCATTGTGCTCAGGTCACTACATTGGTCCTCTGTGTCATATACACAATATCTATGTCTTTATTGGCACACAGAAAAAGCTATTTCTCCCTTTCTCTTAATATATCACAACTGATATGGCTTCTACAAGTCCATGATGGTTTAAAACTTAATGATACTAATTGCCTCAGTGAGGATTAGGAGCCTTTGTCTGGGTGCTATATGAACACATAGGACAGGAGATGCTCACAGAGATGAATGTGCAAATGCTGCCAAGGAAGAGTGGCTCCTTCCTCCCAAGGAGATGTCAAAGCAGGAACCTAACTCAGAGGGCTCTCAATCTCTCCTAGAATTTCTCTTCCTCTCCTTTAACCATAAAGGGATCCTGTGGACAGGAAAAAGGACTAAAATTGGCCTTTAATACTATTCCTGTATCTCCTCATCAAAGAGATCACAGAATCATTATCATTAAGGTTGGAGGAGACCTCTAAGATCATCATGTCCAAAAATATGGATGACAAGTGAAAACATCTAAAGTGACTCCAAAATTTGCTACAGATATTAACAAAAACAAACTTCATAACATTAATATGAAGTAAAAGCAAGGGAATCTTCTCTCTTCTTTTACAGATGGAATAATAGACACCAGTCAGATGGATCTGAACAATTCAATAACACCCAAAAATCTAAATGAAGAAAGTAACTTGACTCTTGAGGAAAGAATGATAAATGCTGAATGCATTTTTATCAAAGTCAGAGTTCAAAGCAATGCAAACTGCAGCTGATCCCCACTGCCATGAAGCAAGCATGCCTGAGAGATATTAGAGCTTGTTTCAGGAGCTGATTGATTTGAAACATGAAAAGTTGCTTAGGACAAAAAAACCCAGAAGATGCTGATGATCATTTTTTAAGCAGCAGTAAGTCACTCAGCTGAGCAGCAGATAAACTTTGTTGTGGGTCATCAGCAGACAACTTGAAAGGCTCAAAGTGCTGAATGCATCAGGAAGCACTAGTAACAAATGATTACCATGGTAAAGCTTGTAGGAAAACCTACAAGCCTGCTCCTCTCAAACATTTGTGGCTCCTTAAAAACTTGAAAAGATGAGGCAGGGTTTAGCATCACAATTTTTAAGCAAGAGAGGGAATCTCTAAGGCTTAAAATAGGCTTCATTTTATTGATCATGACTCCTCAAACCCCTCCACACAGCATCCTTTTCCATCAGCAATCTCTTTTTTAGAGCTGCCTTATAGTTTGTTTCTAGATAATAGATCTAGGATCAAATGTCCTTTGAAATCAGCATAGGATTTTTAGGGCTATTTGGGTCAGGGAATGAATTAGCACTTCAGTGTCTCCTTAACTGTCAAGCAGATGCTCCATCCTACCTCCAGCCAATGATGAGAATTAAGATTATTTGAAGTGCTTTACTGAAGAGAATGTGATGGAGCACATTCCTCCTAACCAGTCCCAGAAAATAACAGATCCAGTGAGCAGAGTGACTGTTTCTAAGGATACTGTATTTGTCTCTCTAGTAAATGGGATATGCAATTAGCTTGGACACACATCTTTGATGTATCCATTAGAAACCACCTGAGCAAGAACACAGAGGTCAACTTCAAGCTGCATGTCCTTCCAGCAAGAATTCTCTTGCATTCTGTTTATAGGCTACCTGATCAAACACAATCCCAACTGAAGCCTGTGAAAGTATAATGCATGTAAATAGAATTGATAAGCTCATGTCTCCATTACTGTTATGGCTAATTCAAGTCTTAAGTAACACAGGCTCTGCTGAGAACAAGGAGAGTGACAACACTAAATGGAACAAGATGATAAAATCTGCTTCAGTAGGTACAGCACAACTGTAACATCCTGGATCCAACACAAATTAATGAGCTCTGCTGTTGAAGGCTAAATGAGTCTGTGTTCAAGTACTATGCAGTTTGCATTACACTGCAATCTAATCTATCACCTAAAATAACCTAAATGTTGTATTATCAGTTGCAGTGGGCTTGACTGAAAAATGGTATGAAATATCAGGCTCTGCTTTTCCACCACTGCAGTCAGTAACAGCTTCAGCAGTGACTCTGGTTTGGGTACAGCCTGACAGAGCTGAGCTTCCTCAGACAGGACCAATTAAGACAAAAGTGGCTTTGATTACAGGGAGTAAGAAAGAGAGCACACCAATTCCTTTGCTAAACCATAACCTCTGGAGAAGCAAAGGACTGTCAGCTGGAATTAACCTCTGACCTTGGGAGAGCTGTCAATCAGTTCACGGTCCCCATCCACCAAGATCATAAAAGGAGTGGAGCATCTGTCCTATGACAGCCTGGAGAAGAGGAGACTGAGAGGAGACCTCAGCAATGCTTAGAAATATGTTAAGGGTGAGTGTCAGGAGGAGAGAGCCAGGCTCTGCTCCATGGCATCCAATGGTAGGACAAGAGGGAATGGGAGCAAGTTGGACCACAGGAGGTTTAGTATTAACACGAGGAGAAACTTGTTTGCAGTGAGGGTGCCAGAGCACTGGCCCAGGCTGCCCAGGAGCCTGTGGAGTCTCCTTGTCTGGAGCCATTGCAGAGCTGCCTGGACACATTCCTGTGTGACCTGGTCTAGGTGCTCCTGCTCTGGCAGGGGGGTTGCACTAGATGATCTTTCTAGGGCCCTTCCAACCCCTAACATTCAGTGATTCTGTGATCCAAACAGGAGTGAATGACCTTCTCCAGAGCTCTGGTGCACTTCAGTTCAGCCGGGAGGTTACCCAGCTCCATGACAGGGCTCCAGAGACATCACAGCCTGCTCCTCCTCTACAAACCAAACCAGTTCTGCAGATGCCAGCTGATGGAGATCTGCAGAAGGATGGACACCTCACTGTGGGCTCATTTCACCTTCCTGGGCTAGCTATGGTACTATTCACCCAGGGAAAGTGCTCACAACATACACAACATTACTGGAGCTAGTTAAGCTAGTTAGGAAAAAGCTAGTTTAGGAAAAATAAACCCAAAAGTACATCTTAAAGCACAGGCTCTGTATAATAATTAATGAATTCTCTGAATATTATCAAGCTGCATTTGTATTTGTCTAGATAAAGAATGAGATCTTTCTTCCTGCTGCTAACACAATTTATTTGCCAACATCTACTCCCACATTCCAAAGCCTCACTAGATGATTTTGCCTGATACACAGACATTGTACTAAATAAATAGCGTTGAATGGCATTTCAAAGATATCATTCATTTATTCCTGCTTCCTATCTGCCTGCAACAAGAAAGGAGAGCACAGTGTTTTTCCTTCAATTTTTCAGCTTAGCACATTTTTTTTGCAGCAAGCATTAATTATCACCATCCATCCTTTACATTATCCATGCTGACATAACACCCTGCAGTTGAAGGCTTCTTTTTCACATCCCAATGTGCCCTTTTAAATATATATTCTAGTCCTAAATGTATTTTGTGTACATAGAATAGCCATTGCACAGTATTCTTTCCATCTGTATCACTTTAAATGATTTGTCTCTTCTGCCTTTCATTGTTGATGAATTCATTGTTGTCACGAGGAAACTGAGATGGTTAAATATCTTCAACTAGTGGTAAATTTGCTTCATGTTCAGGGGATATATTTCCTCTAAATAAAAGAGTATTTCAAAGCATATTTTCTTAAGAAACATTGTAAAACAATGCCATTATGAAATACTGAAAGACAGGACACAATTAGCACAAATAGTTCCCTCCCTTAAATGGTCCTAAGGACATCACAGTGTACTGTAAATTGAGAAGCTGCAACTACTCCTCTAATTCCATTTTTCAAGGGAAGTAGCTTAGAATTTGACAGGAAGGGCAGAAATTCAGGCAGAGCAAAGGTGATTTCTGTGAAACATCTGTCCTCTCCCCTTCTCAGTCCACTGTTCCTCATCTATCACAATGTCCACCCTTGCTTTCCAACCTGGCAACCAGCATATTATCCTTTACTTCAATCACATTTCCAACAAATGATCTAATGATCCCCACTGTGAAAAAATGATGATCCTCAATTCTCTATTTACTCTGGGCTTTTTTTGCTTAGAGCTATTTGTCCAGCTTCTTTTTCCCCAAAGCCTTTAGGTTAATGATAAGTATTTGATGAGTCTCTAGATAAGTTTTAGGCAAAAAAACCCCAACATTTTGCCTGAGCAAAAACACTCAAACTCCTGTGGAATCAGATTTGCCTTTCAGTATGTCTCAGGTTTCACACAGAAAATCCTTTGTTGATACAAAATGCTGCCCATGAATAGTAAAAAGTCTTGTCCTCAGTTTGGCAGAGGAACTCAGAAGTTATACTTGTGTTCCTTGCTCCCAGGAGTCCTGAGGATGACAGGAAAAAATGTGCAGGAGAGACTTGGCTTTGGGAACACGAAAAGTTTGACTCCAAGATGGAGTTCTCATTTGTCTTGCACATCCACTGGCAAAACTTCTCCATCTCTGCCACCTAAACATCCTTTGCTTCCACTTGACTGAGCTCATTCCTACCACACTGCTTTCCTCATGATGAACACTGAGAAAGATGCCCATGACTAAATAAATTGACTTTTTATGTTAAAAAGTCAGGATATTGAGTCCTGAGAGTTATTTGATCACCCTGCTAGTGAATGGGTCATTAGGAGCTCTGCCTTGGCAAGCTGCTACAGAATATTTTGTACTAATAATAATCCTAAATTGTGGTGGTGAGAAGTCTCTCTACTAACCTATTCAGCCTTTCTCAGGGACTGGGAAAGACCAACTCTTTTTCTCTGGATTAGCAAAATCATCACCAGAGAGTCTGCTTTATTTACATGGAACTGCATTTACCATCTGACAGCACAAACTGCAATGTGTCAGTCTGCTTCAGCTAAGGCTTTCTGTTCCCTCTTCCTTCATTTTTATACCAGTTTATACATCCTCAGTAAAATACATTTAAGAGTGCTTTATATACCTGACTTTAGGATAGATCTTTCTGTCCTGAGGAATCACAGAATCATTATGGTTGGAAGAGACCTCTAAGATCATCAAGTCCAACCATCTACCTATTAACCACCACACCACTAATCCATGTCCCTAAGTACCACATCTATATGGCTTCTGAACACCTGCAGGGATGGTGACTCCAGCACCTCCCTGGGCAGCCTGGGCCAATGCCTAATATCCCTTTCAGTGAAGAAATTCCTCCTGACATCCAATCTAAACCTGAGTTGCAGTAACTTGAGTTGCACAGAAGGGAGAGGAAGAAAAGAGTTCTTGAGTCAGGGCCACCCTCAGCACCCTCCCACAGAGCACAGAGCTGGTGGAAAACACTATTTCTGGCATGTGACTTTTCTGCTCTTTGTGGGGCAAGGATAGAGACTTCAGGCCCTTACACACACAGCCTCTTTCTATTCCCACACAGGAACTGGAGCTGGCACTTCATGCTCTGTGTAAAGGCTAAAGATTGCTTGATTAAGAGAACAATAGCTACCAAAAAAAAAAAAGGAAGGAACCCCCATTTCTAACAAAACTATTTCTCTGAAGCATTTCCTTTTCCTAAAGATGAACAATGCATATATTCTGTGAAACAGGTTTCATTATAAGCCTTCAAGAGCAATGCATCCTGAAAAGACTCCACCGGCAAATGCCAAACCACCCCTGAAAACATGAAGGAAATGGAACAACCTTGGAATGCCTGAGTGTATCTTTACACTAAACCATGCAACACAGATAGCATATGTTCCCATTGCTCCCTCTGTCTTTCCTGCTGCTGGACAACTGCCAGGAACAAGAGGTATCAGAACATTGTGAAGAAACTTATTTTCGCAAGATTTTGAAGAGAAGGGCTGGAGGTTCAGCCACAATGGAAAGTTCCCAACCTGAGCAAACTCAACTCCTGAGACTTTGGCAGCTCATTCATCAAAACTCACTGGGTTTGCTTTTTTTTTTTTTGTTTCTGACTTGAAAAGGTTTTTTGTTTCTTATTTTGTTCCTTTTTTTATGCTTAACCTTTTGCCTCTTTTTGTGAGGCAGTTTTCTCTCCCTGTTTCATCTCCTCTTCTCCAACTCTTTACCTTTGCCATTAATCTGCAACAGGCAAACTTGTCAAATGTCACCAACACCCAAAATGTAATTACTGCAGGTTTGAAATCTCCTTTTTATCAAATAGGTGGCTCTGACTTGCAGCATGACTGAAAATGCCTTTTTTTTTATCCCCCCTGAAGAAATGTAATTCTAAACCCAAAGCAGCTCAAATTATCAGCATTTGGTTTGGAGCTCTAGCATCTATGTCCTAAGCCTCTATTTTAATACTCAAGAGGCATGTACAGACAAAAGGTACAAGAGGATCAGAGAGTGACTTCTGTGGATTCTGAATCTGTCAATGTATTGTATTACAAAGCAACATGCCATGCACATGTAGCTTTCAGTGAAACTGTGGGTACAGTGAAGATCTTGATACTTCATAGTAGTTATTTAGGAAGGAGGCACTTTTTGAGCTGTTTTCTGGAAGCAGAATTGTTCTCATGCTCTGATTTTAGTCCTAATGTAGGTCTCTTAGTTGCCTTACTGACTTCATGAATATATGGCTACTGCCACAGTCTCCTATGCTAAGGAGACCTGAGACAGCAAGGAACTGCCTTGGTGATAAGAGTTTCCCCAGAGCCCATCACAGCTTCCCAGCTCAGGATGTGGCTAAGTCTCACCACCAAACCCCAAATAAAACTTCCCTGCCCAACAGCAGGACTGCCCCTTGGACTTGGAGTCAGCCTGCAAAGGAGGACCAGAGGTTAGTGAACTAAAATGAGAGAGCTGTGTCTTTGGGCAACTTCAGCAGTAGCATTCCTCACCACAGTCTAAGCCACTTTCATGAAAAGCCCCTGGAAAAAAATGGGTTTCTATTATTAACCATTAAGTCAGTGTTCAAGAGGATGGATACCCAAATAACATCACCTTCCAATGTTGCAACTGCCAAAATGCTCAGGAATATTTGATTAGATCTTGAAAGCTGCTTCAGACACTTCCACCTTCTCCCCATCTTGGGCTTCTTCAAAATTGTTCCATTTCAGGACAGCACAGATCTGCCCCGAAAGTATTAGGGAGCTACAATAACTGCTCTGTTGAGCAGAAGCGCACAGCTGTAGTATTTCAAGCTTTATCTCAAGGGGGTTGTATTGTTGTGGTCTCTTCTCTTCTCTTCTCTTCTCTTCTCTTATCTTCTCTTCTCTTCTCTTCTCTCTTCTCTCCCCCTCTCTTTTCTCATCCCTTCCCTTCTCTCTTCTCTTTTCTCTTCTCTTCCCATGTGTGTTTATTTTATTTTTGTTCTGTTTTGTTGGGTTTTTTTTCCTTCCTGAACTCCTCAGCTTTGCTTTACTGTACATTGGGAACTGCAGTTACATGGAATTGGCTTGATGAAGCACATCTCCATCGTGTAGAGTAACACTCTAGCTTTGCTAATTACAGCCACACACTGCTGCTCTGTGTTAAAAACAGTAGCTTTATGTTGAGAGTCTTCTAACACTATGAAACATTAAACTGCCTCTCTGGCATCTGAAACATTAATAATTCAGAGTCATTCAGTCCAAAAAGCACCATGTGTGACTGAGAGCTGTCAAGTGTGTGACATCACCCCTTAATTATATAATTATTTATGATTTCATGACGTGTTCAATAAAATGAACAACCCACAGTAAAGCAAAGCAACCTAAAGATGACATCCAGATAAGAGTTCCTCCTGAGCTGTTAATTTCTGTTTGCTGGGAGCACTGGGAATTTGCAACTCTCAGCACAGCAAGGCCTATCTGCAATGAGATTAACTTCCAGCAAGTAGTCATTAAGCACACAACTGGTCCATTATCACACATTAGGCTGTTAGTATACTATGTGAGAAACTCAAATTCTGCTCTGAAAAATATAAAGACTTGATTTTCTTTCAGTCAAGTGAAGCTCTTAACACTTCTTACTCATTACTGTGCTGGTTATGCAAATACAATAATCCACATAAAAATCTTTTATGTTTTGGGCTGCAGATCAATTTAGAGTCCCTTAGGAGAGCCAGCAGAAAGCAATGGTTGCAAGGGGTAAGCACAGGCATAGAGAGTTTACTTGCTTATAATTTTGACAATAAATAGTTTAACCTTATTTAGTTTAAGGAGTTTATGATCTAGGCTGGAAAACAGGAGAGGTTTAGCTATGGTTTTGTTTACCAAAGTGCTGACTGCAACAGGGAAAGCAAAACTGAGCATACAGGCACAAATGGAATGAGATGTTCTGTGGGAAGCAGCATTTAACCTGATTACCTTTTGCTCTTTGTGTTTGCTGGCTGGATTATCTCATATGTAATGAGGCATGAGACCTGACTGAAGCTTTTCTTGCCACTCTTGAGTCCTCTTTCTCATTCTTTCCTCTTAACATAGATTCTCTGGGATATAAAAACACAGCCCACCCTGCAGCCTTTCTGTCAATGGGCACTGAACTGGATCTTACTCTCCAAACATCTATTCTCCTTAAACTTACAAGGTCCTATTTATATATTTAATTGAGGTTTGAGCACTGGTTGAAATGACTGACAGGTTCAACTGTTACTGGAAGGATGACCTGAGCTATTTACTGACCTGTTGACTCCTTGATGGATGAGCAGGCAATTTCTGACTCACCCTGTACCTGAATGCCTGTCCCATGTGGCAGACAAACTGTAATTGATGCTGTTTCCCAAGCTTCATATTCTGCTTACAAAATGTGAGAAAGAATAAAAGGAAGTTCCCCGACTCTCTGCTTCAGTTTGGTCACCCACTGCAAAGATTTCTCTGGCCTATGCCCTAGCTTCTGGAAGAAACATTTGAGCTTCTGGTAGATGAATACGTGCTGAGGGAGCAGCATTCTGAGCAGTGAACTTTTCCTGTTATTCCTGCTGTAACTATTTCCCCTCCTAGCTTTTCCAATTGCAGCTATACATGAAAAAGGTTATCTGCTTTCTAACATGAAACAACATTTTATGCAATGGTGAGAGAAAAAAAACCAACCCAACTACTCAACCCTTTAGCCTGAAAGCAATGAATTTGCCTAAAGATAGAAGCTCACAATCTAAGGACATATGGGAAGAAGACTTCATCTTCAAAGAAAATAATGAGCCACAAGATGCTCCTATTTAAATATACCACACAATTCTCATTTGTGGAGAGGAACTAGCTCAAGGGATGCTGCAAAACCCCAAATTTCAAGAGTACAATCTTACTACAGAATGAGTATTGAATGGGGCAGGCAAGGCAAGGAACAAAAGTCTATCCCTCTATATTATTTTAATAGAAGATTCCAGAACAACAGGTGTGCCTAAAACTTCCCAAGAGGCCTGAAAGAGATCTTGAGGACAGAAAATCCTTCTCAGATCTGCACACTTGAAAAGATAAAGTTGAAGTCACAAAAATGGGTAGGAACTTGGCACCCCAGAGCATACAACAACATGAACTCCTGTTTTAGACTAGAAATAACACACTTGTGGTGTGTATATTACTTCCAACAGTATTCCCTTCTGAATATCCAGCCCTCAGCTGCTTCTTTGGAGGAGATGAGGGAAGCTGCTCCCTGCTAATCTTCATGCAAAGAACTGTTTTGAGCCAAGACCTTCTGTCTGCCATTGCCATGTACAATAGTTTGTTCTACAGACCTAGCTTCATATAACCTTGGCAAGCCAAGTCTGGGAAGTTGTATTTTAATCCAAAAATCTCTGAATGGACACTTTTGCCCACTGCCTTCATCAAGAGCTAAATAACACCCTCAGCAGGAGCCTGATCACAAATGAACCTGAGCAATTTCATCGGATGCAGCTATGACTTTTGTCTCAGATTGTGGGATTGTTCCAAAGCATGACATGCAGCCAAAACACTCAGTGAGCTGATAAACTTTCAAGAGCTGATGTTGTCTTGCCCAGAACTTGAAATCAAAGTTATCACCAACTGCATGTGAAGATGAGCACAGGGCAGAGTGGAAGGGATAAGACATCTTCTAAGGATCAAGTACCAGACATGAAATTGCAGCAGACCTCGAGGCTTCATGATGGGAGATGTTGTCCAGGGTGAATGCTCCGAGTGGGAACAAGGCACATGTAGATGACAGAAAAAGGTATTTTGTGGATAGCCAGAAACAGAGGAGGGGGAAAAAAGTCACATCAATATGACAGTCACAGGTAACTCCACTTAGTGACAAAGTTTTCAGCGGCACATGAGCAGCTGACTGATCAACTAGCTCTTTTGATTCTGCTGTCTTCAGCTTGTAATGCTTCAAATCATATGCACACTCCAGTATATAAACACATACATATATGCCAACACAGGAGATTACAGTTGACAGTTTTCTGAAAGCTCTCAAAGTCCAGATAAGAAGGAAGCCTGTTCAAGCTGTTGTAGATATTTCATCTGATTTCTGCCACATAAAAAAACTTTCTATAAAGCCATGTTAAGGAACTGCACCCTAAAATGAAAGACTGAGGAACTGGGAGGAAGAAGACAAACAAAATTCTTCCTCAGTATCATGTCTCTAGGGCTGATGTTGCCATTTTCTGCTTAGTCCTAAACTGGACCATGAGAATACAGCATGCTTGAGCTCTCAGGAGTTTGTGTTCTTTAAGAAGTGAATGCCATCTTCACCTCCACTGCCTTCTCCCACCTCTCTTGTAAGGATTCCAAACTGTTGGAAGGAATTTGCCTGATGTCACTGCAGCACTTAGTAGCTATGATTGTCAAGGGTTTAATCTGAATCCAAGGCAGAAGCCAGGGACTTAGTGTGAATTTCCCTCTGCTGGACCCTGAGGTTTCAGCTGGGCTTTGCAGTGAAGCACCACATCCCCAAACTGCATCCTCCACAAACAGCACTTCCATCCCACTTGGCTCTTATAAACCTAAGCATTTCCCCAGGCTCACCCCCACCCCCACAAGCATATGGCCTGCTTCACACACACAGGGCTGATGCTCTACCCTTCTCCTGTCACCCAGTTACCACTGGCAAATCTAAATGTTTCCTTTACAGCAAGAATTGGGAAGAAGGAAGGGATAGGAGGAAAAACAAAAAAAGTGAGAGTAGGAGAGAACTAAAATCAGACTGAATATTCTGGTTCCTTCTCTAATCCTCTACAGCCTAGCCACAGTCATTTTTGCCTCCACAGCTAGATCATGCTGGGGATATTCTTTGGGATCCAGACAATAATGTTAATAGAGACTAGACCAGACCTGCCTTTATAGACCACTTCCAATCCCCTAGAGATAAAGGTGGCTAAAATCTTCCCTAGGATTCAAACAACAATCTCTACAGAGCAGAATTTCCTTGGCTTTGAGGTTCCAGCAGAACAATCTTGTTCTCTTTCTATGTACCAGCCAGAAAGAACTAAATGCATTTGACCAGATAATCTCTCAGCAACTGCTAGGAGCCTACCAGCAGGTTAACAGCACAGATTAACTCCTGCTCACTAGTTTAACTCCAGCTTGACAGTTCATATGGAACTACTTTAGCTAGACCCAGATTACAGTCATTCAAGCTTTCCCCTGCCTTAACTGATTAAAAAAAGACCCAAAACAACACCATAATATTCACACATAAAAAGTGTGCTGGCTCAACCAAACTCTCACCAGAGTGAGAGGCAATTCCTAAGAAGAACACCATGCCCTCCCATCCTTTGCCCTCATTTCTGTGCTCAGTGCATCACTCCCAGGCATTTCTTCCAAGAATCTTTCCTCAGGAATCAAACTGCCATATGTGCTAACATGTCAGTGTAGGCCAAAAACTCCTGAAACAGGAGGAATCAATAAGGAGAGGAACTTCCTGCACGGAGAAGCAGCAGCTAGGGAAATGTGGTTGAACTTGATCACTTTCCAATGCTGCTGGTGGAGCTGGCTGATAGGCAGACAGACAGGACCATTTTGGCTTCCTTAAAGAATAAAGCCAAGTATTTCATAGCATTTACTAGAATGGATGTGTTCCACAAAAGAGACTTTTTGCCTCATGATTAATTACTTGCTATCTACTAGGACTTAGTGTGCAAGGTATGCTATTGGCTCTATCAGTAAAATGTTTTACATCACACCTTAAACTTCTCTTCTTGAGTGTTCTATGTCATAATTTCTGCTTTGTACTGGGCAGGATTTCTATTACTTTAGAAACTGTAAAGTGCTTTTCCTTTCCTGCTGAACTGAGATGCTTTACTACCACCTAATCCCATTCCCTGCCTGTGCCCTCATGCCTTTCTGGTTTTTACCATTACACTGAGGAGCTAAACAGACACTTCTGATGTCAGAAAGTAATTACTCATCTTATCAAAACAAATCCAACACATTTAGTTCTGTTTGGCTGGCTCAGAATGAAGTAGAAATTTGTGATATTTTGTTTGGGTTATTAGTTAATATTTCATATAACTGACACAAAAAATACTTCATCTGTCTGGTGACTGGTGTCCAGTTTTTAGTCTACCAAGTAGTTGGTAGTGATTAGCAAAGCTAAATGAAAAATACTATTTACAAGTATTTTAACCAATAAATGGAATAAACTTTATGACAAGAAAGTAGAATATTGCTTCCTATGGTTGATAATCATTTTAAATGAAGTCCAAAATTGAACTTTAATACTTGAAGCCATGTATTTATAATTTAATACTTGATGTGATTCCTTTTACACACATCAGTTAAAACTTCTGTATTGTGCTGCATGACTCAGAATCACCCTTGAGACTAGAACTTCATGCAAGAAAGCTCTTTCATACCAAAGCTTTCTTCAAGTGACTGGCACAGCTGGTCAGCTTCATCAAGGGGTTCAAAGTGCCTGCAGCTCACCATGACCCTCTCGCCTCTCCCCTCTCTTTATGACTTCATTCAGCCCCAATTATATGGCCTAAGAAGGACAAATCTCCAGCTTTCCATTTACCCTCCTGCAATCCATTTGATATTATTAGATTCTCTTATTTCAAATGCCACATCAAATCTGGGTCAGCGTCGTTTTGCTGCAGTGAAGCACAAGTCATATTTCATTTTGTTCTCCAATAATTACATTGTTTGTCTGCCAGTTCACTCCCCTGAACATGTCATTTTGAAATACTCTGCAATCAGAGGCTCCTCTTATAGATACTGAAAGGAGCAAACAAGATGCAGAGCCCTGAAATGATGCTGGAGCACTTTTGGATTCTCTTTGCAAGGCTGATATGTATTGGGACATATGGTAGCACTCTACATGTGTCACATCAGTCAGCTATGTTCTATTTCTTTGCTTCTGGCTACTAAAAGCTGTGTTCAAATGACTATCACTTGAAAGAATTTGAATTAGTTATTAGACAGATTTCCCCAACTGGAGAAAACTTCTCATCACATGGAAACATTATTTTCCATATCAAAATTATTAATAAATTTGAGCTAGAAACCTTCTTTTCCAAATGTTGAAAGCAACAGAACGTGAACATCACTTTTTTTTTTTTTCAGTTACACACATTAAAACCAGGTAGAAGCCTACATAAATCCATCCTCAGATGTGGCTGAACTATGTAAGACTGAGGACACATTGTGGTCGCTTCTAAACAATTCAGTCCTGTTACCATTGTCTCTTTTGGGGGGCTCTGTGATGTGCTGTGCAGAAAGAGCCATGCTGGAGTACTCTGAGGCATCAAAAAAAGCTTACACCTCTTTATATGCACTTACTTGAGTGTTTAAATGCCATACTGACTAAAGGCTACTGGGATGAGACATGACAGTAGGCTCACAAGGGTTAATGACAGAAGATCTTCCTCCCTAGGTTCCCTTGATCATCAGAGAAGGGCCATCCAGAAGAAAAGCCTGGATGTTGAGATTTTGGCTTACTCTCTGGAAAAACAAGGAGTCTTAAGCTCAGAAGGTTTACAGCAAGCCCTGCATCTCTTATTTTGGAGCATGGCCTTCCCTCAGTGTAAAAAGAGCCAATGGAATCATTTTAGGTCTTTGAAGTCACAAGGAAATATTGATCCTGGGCTTGAGCATGGCTATACATGACAGGCCGTGTTTGCTTTGCTAAACCAATATTAGCCTTTGTGACTATTGCCCAGTGTTTCTACACTAATAACTTTTTGTGAGCTCTCAATTGCCAGAGAAGCAGAGAACCCAATTTCATTCTTGCAGGTGCCTCCTGCAGTGGTTGTGAGCAGCTTGTGCTTGCTCAGCGCTGGCAACTCTGAAATCTTTGGGGTGAGGGGAAGAGCTTTCATCAGATTGTGTGATAACAGAGTCCATGGGACGACTTTCCTCCAGAGTGAAGAGTGGTGTCTTTGCACAGCTTAAAAGCGAGCTTGAGAAGGCAGTGATGAGAGTGTATAATTTCTGTGAGTGAGGTGGCACTGCTTTATTCACTGCCTCTCACTCTTCCCTTTGCTATTAGTGCTAAGGCAGTAGCAAGGCTCCCTATTTCTGAAGGGAATCAGTGGTCTCTTGGGTGCCTGTTCTGCATAATGACAAGTTCATCCATGACATCTGGGACTGGGAATACTCAGCCCCCAGCTAGATCTACTCCCAACACAACTGCACTGAGGCACAGGCTCATTTCAGATGCATGCAAAAGGCAAGTGAAATAAATGTATTATCTCATTTAAAATGCCACAGCTCCAGGAAGCAGGATAGATTGTAGGTGTCACTAAACAGTACATAGTAAATAAATCATATTTGCAATGCAAGACACTTCAGTTAGCCAAAACCTCAGGTGTTTAGGGTATAGAAACAGAGGGCCTAGACGTTTTCAGGACTACAAACCTCTAAGTGGCATTTTCAGCCATGAAATCACAATTAAAGATAGAAAAAGTCCCATCTGTGCTCAGGAGCAGGCTGCACTTGCAAATGTACAGGAGCCATGGCATCCAGACTCTGACATGCACCTCACTGCTATTGAGAAGGACAGGAACATGCAAATGGTTCCCAACTCTAACACCTAAGCTTTTACTCAGCATCATGTGCACAGTAGTAAATGATCTTCCAGGCACTAAGTGTATGCAGATTCTGTGCTCTGTAAATGAGCAGGCTGCTGCTTACCCAGTTCTCTCTCCCTTTGTTCATGTCAGCCTCACTGGTGGTGATCCAAGCAGGCTGGATTTGCCACAGGAACCTGCTTTGTGAAAGATATGGAGACATGTGGTTGCCTTTTCCTTTGCATGCTTCCCTATAGGAAGCAGGAACTTCCAGGTATCCTGCTATCAACTTCTATAATAACTCCTCTTGCTTTATACACTGGAACATATTTCAGTGTACAAAGGTATAAAGTGCCTAGTCTGTGCCCAAAAGCTATTGTCTGTGAATGCAAGCTGGACCTTGAGAACATCATAAACAGGAAGAAGTGAGGCATTTAAGACTAGCATACTTATTTTCACAGATACAAGCAACCAAACAAACACTAAATGGTAAGGCATCAGAGAAGAGGAGGAATTTCCCTCCCTGGAATTATGCAAGACTTGGTTTTACAAGGCCCTGGATTAGTGCTATTAATGGAGACATGTTTCCCTGGAAAGCTATACTGGAAAGTTGGAAGAAAGGAGAGATGCCTCAGTATCAAGATGGAAGAAGGCTCCATGGGCAGAGAGCAAGAAGGTGCCTACAGCCCAGCCAGCCAGCAGGCTTAGCACCCACAACTCTGAGATGCACAATGCCTTGGGGAACATGCTGAACATGGTCTGTGGCCATTCAAAAATTGCATCATGCTTTTGATACAAGAGCAACAGTGACAATAATTGTCCTAAACTGGCATTTGTGTGATTAATTAGGTTGATACATCTATGTATGCTTTGATTTGGATTCCAATGTGGCAAAAGAGCTCATTTTTGAGATGAGGAAAATATGAGTCTGATATCCTAGGGTCATTTCTGGATTTGATGAACTACTCTCAGCATGGCTCTGGGATGTGCGTGTGGTCAGGGGGGTGTGAGATGTGAGATACCTGAAGTATACAAGTATTATGTACAAGACCAAAGATGTGTAAGAGAGGGTCAGAAGGAAAACAGATCTATTGTAAGCCTAAATTTCATTCAACTGACAAACAATGCTATTTCACAGTAGTGGTTCTGCCTCAAGTAAGAGGATTGTTTACTTTAGGATGCCCCATTCCTGGAGACTTTCAAGGTCAGGTTGTTTGGGGCTCTGAGCAACCTGATCTAGTCATAGGTGTCCCTGCTCACAGCAGGGGTTTGGACTAGATGACCTCTAAAGGTCCCTTCTAATTCTAACCATTCTATGAGCCTATTCTTTTTCAAAATGACTTGTGAATACCTCCCTAAACAGAAGTGAAAGGCTATTCCTGATGCAGCCTCTCTCCAATAATCAAGCCTTGCTTTCTGAATTCCAAAGCATAAGGGAACAATCCCTGACAGGAGTGCAGATCAGGTAATTCCTCTGATGCTTGCTTCTGGCGCTGTTTTCTCCTTCAGAGAATACACAGTGACATTAGGAACTTTGCCTAACCTCACCTCACACCTATCTTTAGCTTTTCTTTGTTTTGTCCTCCAAGAAGTATGTGACTAATCACATGAATACAAACTGCACCAAACTGATTCAGAGGTTTTAGCCTCTCCACACATTGTAGATCCAGTGAGGAGATGGATTAAATGGTTCCATGCCTGGGCAGACAAGTATGAACCATCTCACATGAAGCTGCCAGGGAGAAACCAGTCAAGCAGCCTAAATGTGAGGGCTGCAGGTTTATGGATGACTTGGTTCCCATGCTTCTGGGTTGTGCAGGAAGCATCTAGCAGTGCCATTGGGCAGCCATGGGGAGCAGGCCCATCAGGAATCTATAAGAAACCTCTCAGAGGGACACCTGAGCTGGGGCTTATGCAGTCCAGGTCTGGTTCATCTGCAGTGCAGCCCAAATTATTGCTGGAAACAAGTTGTTTGCTTCAACTGGGGAGTGGTTTTATCTTTTAGTAGCATTAATCCACTCACCCTCAGCAGTACAGGACCACTTGAGTTTTACAGACTCAATTTGGATTTTAAGTAGTCTTTATTTGTTCTCTTACATTGCTTTTACTGCCTGTCTGCTCTCTTGAGTAGTGGAACAGAAAGAGGAAAGTGACCCCATTCTTCCCATTGTTTGAAGACCTTTCCTCTACCCTAAAGAAAACAATGCTCAACCCATAAATCCTTGCTTTTTCTTTCCTATTATGGTTAAGCTTATCACCTCCAAAAATAAGCATGTTATTGTACCTCAGGAATGAGATCAAAAGTAAATACTATCACCACACTTCTAATGCTAGCAACTTAAAAAAAATGTATATGACTTATTAGAGTGATCAGAAAAAGATGATGGGTTAATACAACAAAATAAGTATTTACATAAAAGAGAATCTATAATCTCAGTGTGGCAACCTTTAAGTCAATGATAATTGCTGACTGTTTATCTTTAAACAAATCAATGAAGATCATAACAAATAGGCTAACATAGCAGTAAGATCCATGCTTCCTCCTCTCTGCTAACACCTACAAAGGAGCATTTCTGGGCAAGAACAATACCTGTGAACAGTTGTTGAACACCAACAACAGTATGTCCTTTGGCTGGCACCTTACACCACAAAGACAAAAGCTATTAAAATGATTCATTTTCTTGGGCTGGCAAGAAACCACACTATTTCCATTAATGGTGGAAGAAGTCTCCATTTTGCTGCCTCTACCCCCTGGGCAGCAATCCCAACCCTCAGGGCTGACCAGCTCTTTCTAGATGTCCCCAGATGCCTCATACTCCTGTCCCTGACTTGCTGTCCTGCCTGACCTAGGGTGCTCACACCAGCCTGGCCTTGTGCTGCCATACCACCTTCCATTGGTCAGCCCAAAGCAGAAATCTCTGAGGCTTGACCACTTGCAGCCACTACACCTGAAGATCCAAACCATTTTTTGTCTCATCTGTGACAATGAGCATCAGCTCCCAGAATCACAGAATGGCAGGAGTTGGAAGGGACCTCTGGGGATCATCTAATCCAACCACCCCTGCTAAAGCAGGGTCACCCAAAGCAGGTTGCACAGGTTTACCTCCAGGTGGGTTTGGAATCTCTCCAGAGAAGGAGATTCCACAACCTCTCAGGGAAGCCTGGGCCAGGGCTCTGACACCCTCAGAGTAAAGAAGTTTTTCCTTATGTTTAGGTGGAACCTCCTGGGTTCCAGTTTGTGCCAGTTGCCCCTTGTCCTATCCCTGGGCACCACTGAGCAGAGTGTGGCCCCAGCCTCTTGCCCTCACCATTTAGCTCTTGCTCAGCATGAAGCAGATCCTCTCTGGCTCTGCTCTTCTACAGGCTCAGCAGCCCCAGGGCTCTCAGCCTTTCCTCCTCTGAGATTCTTCAGTGCCCTCAGCATCTTGGTAACCTCTGCTGGACTCTCTCCAGTAGTTCCTTGTCTCTCTTGAACTAGGGAGCCCAGAACTGGACCCAATACTCCAGATGTGGCCTCACTAGGGCAGAGAAGCTCAGGTTTTGCTCAGCAGCTCCAACTAGAACTGAGCACTCAAGCCAAAGGACAGACTATTTTATTTTTTATTGTAAATAAGACTCTTCTTTTCAAACTGTATTTTGCTGTACATGAAATATTTTGGCTCAGTTCTAGATAGAAACAGTAGCTCTCTCCTCCCTCTCCCCTACTTGGCTCAAGTCACTCCTGTGACTCAATATGTGATTTTGATTTATTAAGACTAATTTCCCCACAATGAGCAAAACAAAACACATCCAATGGCCCATCTGGGCAAATAATTCCTGAAACTGCTCGCAAGACAAATAGCACAGCATACTCTGAGACACAACACATGAATAATAAAAGGGCATTTTAGCATTATATATTTGCCAGCCTATAATAAGATATGCTGGATTTACGTCGCGATCCAGATTTCTCTTAGTTTAAAATGCTACATTTTGGGTTAGCTGAGCCAGTATTTCACATGATTTCTGCTTCCTGTTGCAATCTTGCTGCTTGTTTTAATGCTAAACAGTCATTGCTCCACTCTAATTAAAATTATTTCATTATATCTCAAGCCATTATTATTTAACAAAGCCAAACAACCAACCTGCAGACCTTAGGCTGGCAAAAGCACAAGGATCTCAGCCAGGGATGATATATACCTCAATTAGCAATAAATTATAATGTTAACATATGCTCTCCATAAAACAATGCTCCAATGACATTTTTTTGTCAGTGGGACTGGACTAGAAAGAGCTCTCCTGTTGTAATTCATGGGCAAACTTCTGGTTTTGACAGGAGCTTTAATGCTGCAGCAGAATCAAGGTTAGAGCTTCCAAAGACCCTTTCTTTTTCAAACAGAAAAGCATATGAGGGAAGAAAACCATAGCACACTGGAGCTGCCAGGCCTTGAGAACAAGGAGATCCCACATCTCCAGATGAATGACTGACTTATTACAAGCTGCTCTGCTTTTCTCTCTGCCCCTCAAGGTACACAGACAAAGGACATCTGAGTGACTCTTTCTTCCTTCATGGCCACCTCTCTGTATTTTCCAGCAGGACGCAGCTGAGTCATCTGTGGCCCTAAGCCTGCCCCTGCTCCTTCTCCTGCATGCTCCCTTCCCATGGATGGATGCTCCTTCAGCAGCCTCACCTGGGATGTGTAAGTCAGATCTGAGCAAGGGCCACAAATTAGCATTGCAAGTGTGCAGAAACCTAAGACCACAGTAGGATTTTGCCAGACTTCAGATACCCCAGCTCACTGTTCGAATATATTTCTCCTGAATTTTATTCCTTCTAATGGAAGCCCTGACAGATAAATGCTGCCAAACAATCAGCAACTCCATCCTGTTCAATTCCCTGAGAATTCATTGAGCAGTATTTTCCCCATTAGCATGGAGTCTGCTGCATCCTGCCCTATCCTGAGGCACTCCTGTGTGATACACTGCTTTGCAAAGAGGGCTCTTGGTTGATTTTGATTATTCTCAGGAGCAAAAGACCCCCCTCAGATGCACTTGCTCAGCTGTGATGACCAAGTCAATGTGAAAGTACATCACAAAAAGCTTTGGACCCAAAGATAACTTACTGAGAACTAGATATGACAGAAATCTGCCAGGTTCTTTAAAGAAGAGAGAGCTAAATTGCTACTTGATTTTTGTTTCTTTTTTCCAAGGCTGGCAGCATTTCTGTATCTTTCCTTGCTTTACTCCCAGATAGGATGAAATCTGATGTCTCCACCATTTGTATACAGCATATATTACATATGTCTCTCTCTCTCTCTATTTCCTGAGAAACAGAAAACCACCCAGAGAAAGATTATGCTCAGTCTTTCAGTAAGCTGGATTGTTTCAAGCATTGGGATGAATTGTTTCATTGCATATGGATTAGGGAAAAAGATAAGAACTGATCTCAGAGCTGAGCATTCAGCAGCTCTATCTGGGAGCAAAGAGATGTCTGCTGCTTAGCAGGGGAGAAGAAAAACAACCCATGAAGCTAATAAGAATAAACATGTGGGGAAGAGAACTCTGTATAACTGGTGAAGGAATCTGAGATGAGAGTTTGGCTACAGAAGTGGACAATTTTTATACAGAAGAGCAGGAAATTAAGAAAAATAATAATACTAAAAAACCCTACCAAAACAAAACAATAAAAAACCCAAACCCAAATAGTCCCTTTGCTCCTTCCTGATGCTACAAGATTTTACATGTAATTGTTTCATGTTTAACACTATCTTAATTGTCCTGACATAAGATTTCTTGCTGTTCTTTATTAATCAGCCAATAACTACTGAATTAATTCAATTTTCACCTCTGTTGATATATGGAGATGAATTACAGAATCCTAGAATGGTTTGGGTTGGAAGGGACCTCTGGAGCTCATCTAGTCCAACCCCCCTGCAGTGGGCAGGGACATCCCCAACTAGAGCAGCTTGCCCAGAGCCCTGGCAAGCCTCACCTGGAATGCCTCCAGGGATGGGAACTCAACCACCTCCCTGGGCAACCTGGGCCAGTGTTCCACCACCCTCGTGGGGAGGAACTTTTCCCTAAGGTGTTATAGTGCTGTCAACTCAAAGAGGACCAGCACAGCTGCAGAACTGTCTGCTTCAAGGAAAATCTCTCCTGTACCTGAACCAAGCTGAGGCAAGATGAATCTTTCAGCCTTCTATGACCCAAACTATTCCAATCCTGCCCTGAAGAACCCACAATCTGTTGTGTTTGGGATCACATTCAGCAGCTGAGTAGTGACATGACTCCTATATTACTACTAAAAGACAATATCAGTCTTAGGGGCAGCTGGGTGGCATCCTCAACAGGGTATGGTGGGAGATACGTGGGGGGCAAGCAATAATGCCTAAATAAAGCAATAAAGTAATAAATCCCAAGTAGTGTAAGTAATATAGCAAAAGTCTTTCTAGGATGATTACCTTTTTCTTTGTGTTTTCACTGAATGAAATGAAGAACAGAAGATTTTGAGTCTTAGTCCAGGTCAGCTACAATTCTGGATGAAAATCAAACCAACTTGTCTCCACTCAAATCTCATCTAAAAACTCTATAATGTAATACATTTTATAGATGTCTAAAGAAATATACACACTTCTAAATTAAGCAGGATTAAAGGATTTATTGTATGATCCTCTATCATCTAACCTAATTCAATTCACATTCAAGATTAAATTAGGGCTAGCTCAGATTATTGATAAGAAAGATCTCAGAGCTGTTGCTTTGAACTTTGCTATGACAACATTCTTTGTACACAAATCCAGGAGGAATTCAAGTTACATGCATTTCTGAGTTTAGCTGGTAGAACCATAAGAATTCAATGGGGAAAATAAAAGCCCAAAACATGTAAATCCAGATTGAGCAAGACTTGGACATGACTTTCATTGTAAGCACTAGGATATTGCACTGTCTCCTTGAATTACAGCTATGCCCTAAGCATCCATCTCTGAGAGGCAACAGCAAACCACCCTGATTCTCAAAAGCTGTCAAGATTAGATTGAGGCTGACAAAAGACAACCAAGTTAAACTTGTGTAATGCTTATTATATCATAACCCTTTCAGAATGCCCATGAGACCCTGCTAGTAAAGTTATAGCCAAAGCTTCTTCATTTTCCCCCTCTCATTCTCATTGCTTTTTCAATGCAATGGATCCTTTAGGATTTTTAACCCTGGCCTCAGAACCACTTGTGTTTGATCTGTGAGAAGCATTATGCTGGAGAAAAACATTAAAGCATAGTTAAGTGTGATTATGTGGCAAGAAGAAGTACTGAAGAAGCTCTCAAAAAAAGGTGCAGTGGGGGATTTTATGTTCATTATCTGTTGCAGCTCACATCTGCTCTAGTCACAAAAAAAAAAAAAGAGGGAGGAAAAGATGTTATTTCTAGCTGCTAGTTTCTCAAAATCAAGCTGAGGCTTCACATGCTCTGGTTTTTTGCATCACTTAAAGTTACTCTGAATTGTAACTTGCTAATTCTATTGATATGTGAATCAGCAGCTACAATAAACCCTTCAAAATACCTTCTCTGCCAGGGATGCAAATAGCAGTAATTGTTGAATAATATACTCTAAATGTCACTTTATTTTTGGCTTTGCAAAGTGGTTATAAATTAGCCTGCTATTTGCCTAATCTTTTTTTTTTTGAGGTTTTTTTTTTTTTTAAATAAAAACCTCAACTGTTGTGAGGATTTAAGTTCCACAGGAAAAAGAAATGAGGAACTGTTCTAATCTCCACTGAACTGCCATCTCAGCCTAAATGACAGGCAGGAAGGGAAGATGACCTGCATACAGATTATTTGTAATGTGCTGGAGGCAGGACGCACCAACTAGAACCCTAATACATTGACCAGAGTTTTGTTCCTGTCCATGGGATTTAGGATCAATGAAGTTACTGATATCTTTATATTTGTAGACAAGTCAGAATAAGGAGCTAAGAAAGGAAGGGCTGCTGTACACTAAAAACTGTCAATATGGGACTGAAATGAATGCAGTGGTGGAGTCACCATCCTTGGAGGTGTTAAAAAACATAGAGATGTGGTACTTGTGGGTTAGTGGCATAGTGGTGATAGGCTGATGCTTGGACTTGATGATCTTAGAGGTCTCTGCCAACCTTAATGATTCTGTGTAACAGTTTGCTACTTTGGCATGGCCAGTGCCAAGCAACTCTTGCCCACAGCCTTGTGCTGCACTGCTTGCCCAGTGACCAGAAGCCCAAGTTCTCTTGGTCCTCACCAACCCTGTTGCATCCACACCCTGGGGGAAGGAGGCTGCAGCTGGAGTCCCAAAGTGATGAGGGAGAGTTGGGTCCAGCAGTGGAAGACAGGAGGTGGAAGAGGATCTATCAAAGACAGAAGCACTTAGGTTTGCTCCAGAAGTGGTGAAGAACTGCTGAAAATGCATCCTGTTGATTTGAATGTAGGTGTAGTTGACAACATTCCACAACCTCAGCAAATTGATCTAGAAGCAGGTAATTCTGATTTTTAAATACATGAAGAGAGAAAGAGAGAGAGGGAGAGACAAAGAGAGAAAAAGAGACAAAGAGAGAGAAAGAGAGAGACAGAGAGACAAAGAGATAGAGAGAGAGGGAGAAAGAGAGAGAAAGAGAAAAAGAGAGAGAGAGAAAGAGACAAAAAGAGAAAGTGAGAGGGAAAGAGAGAGGGAGAGAAAGAGAGAGGGAGAGAAAGAGAGAGAGAAAAGAAAGCCTCTTGGCCTCTTAGTCCAAGCTCTCTGAGGGATAGATGCAACATGGCTGGGGCTTGTTTTGTTAAGACAGAAATGTTATTTCTTTTAAAAGTCTGCCTCTTATCTAAGAAATTCTGAAGAGTTTAGCAATATTACTGAAGTGGAAGAAGATTATTGTGGCCTAGACACATCCAATCACCTATGATGCACAGTCTGTGCATTGCTTTGCTCTCTGCTCTCCAGTCTTCCTGCCTCTCTAGGATTGCTTCTCTGGCTTAAAATGGTGTGGCAAATGTCAAACACTTAGGAAGATGCAAAGATAACACCTGATTTTATCACTGTTTAAATTTTACCGTGCATATTGCCTCCAAAAAAAAAAAAAAAAAAGGAAAAAAAAATCAGTTTGCCCCTAAACTGAGTAATGGAATTCTGTAGCACTCTTCCAGTAGTGATGACACTTGAAACTCCTGATGTAATTGGCTTCTCAGTGTCAGTTTTTATTTGTACATTAACCTCACAACTGAAATGAAAATTTCAGCAGCAGCAAACAGCTACACATGTGATGCTCTGTGTGTGAAAGCCTTAGATATTTAGCAACCTCTTTGATGCTTTGATCTCTGCAGAAATCTTGCTAAAATTATGATCAAAGGCATCTATATTATTCCAAGTACTTAAGAACAAACCATCTTAGGGCAATAATCAGTATTCTGTTTAATCCTTCACCCTTGGAATCCATTATTGCTAAGCACCTCAATCTGATGGGAGTTACATTGACTTAAGGATGAGCTTCTCCTAAAAGAGAATTAGAAGTAACAGAAAGCAACACTTCCCACTTACAGAAGGAGCTAGGAATTGGATTTGATTCTTCTGGCTAAAAAGTGCTCTTTGAAGCTGGTTTTTAAAAGTCCATCACTTAAGCAAATTGGTCTGCAGCTCATTATGTGACCCTTCAGGTTCTTCTTTTTAAATAGAACTTCCAGTATGCAGTTAATTGTAATTTAAGCTCTCTCTAAGCATTTCCTATTGTCAGTGTTTATAGAAGGCTATTACACAGATGGATGTATCCAATATTTATAAGGTAAATTAACACTTTGCTATCACATGCAAAGGCAGATAAATAATAAATTATCCTCTTCATCAATTTGACCACATAATGTCTATTTCACTGTAACATTCAGCATCAGACTGGTGGTTGTAATCCCCCCCTGGCACTCTAAATCAAACAGTGTGATACAAAGAATCCCTACACTGCAGCCAACAGAACAGGAGAAGAACATTAGAGCCAAGCAAGATTTAACAGCAACCCTAATTACAGGTTAGATGATGGATTTACCACCAGGGGTTGATGAGAAGTGAAAGAAGCTTGTACTTTTGCAGGAGCAAATATGAGATCAGCCCATGGCTCCTGGTCCTAGGCACAGAATTCCTAACCTCCCACATCCTTCCTAAGCAATTCCTCCTCCCGTTTTACCTGTGCAGATAATTTTTCCACCAGCATACCCTACCCACAAAGGTAAACTTTCATCTTACAGTGCTGTTCTGCTAACTATTTATACCCCCAAGCTCAGCATACCAACAGGGCTCAGTTATCACACCCTGATAGCCTCATTTTGTGGTTTGATCTGTTTAGAATGTCTACACCACTGAAAAGCAGGAAAATGCACAAACAAGGAGACTTTCCTCCATCAGAAGAATGTCACAGGACTCCTGAAGGCACTCACATTGCCTGAGTCTAAGCACAAGCTTCTGGTTAACCATGGGGCTCAGGAGCTCCTCCATGTTCCTGGGATTGCGGATTGTAGAACAGTTAATCAACATCTATGGAGCAACAGCCAGGGATTAGAGCAACTTCAGGGAGATAATTCTGCCTCATTAAAGTTCATAAAGTAGCTGGCACAACAGAACCTTCAGCTGCCTTTAGTACCAGGTCCACTGCATGGCTATTTCAGGCTTATGACCTTGGGAATTGTAGCATGAGAAGCAGCACCACCTAGTAATTTAAGCTTCAGTTCAGTGACAAGATGCTTTTATCTCTAAAAATTACTTACTTTATTAAAGTGCTGAAGTTTATCAATTAAATTGCTGATGAGTGGGTCTAGTCCTTTGACTTTCAGTTCTGGATTATTAATTTGTGCCTTCAGTCCATTGGAAACAACTCTGCTGGTGTAACTGAAAGGAAAGGAAAGAAAACATCACTGACTGGAACCATAGCCACTGGAATAAAAAATCATCATAAAAAGGACTTACTAAAAGCAAATCTTTTGTAAATGGGAATAAAACATAGTAATAAATGTTTATCATTTAAAATACAACAACCCAGATACACCAAATACACCAAACTAGAATAAAAATCACAGTTCCTGCAGTATCATTCCTCACTTCACACTGTTCATGTCAGGAACTGACAACCATTTCACAAACCACATGGACATTCCTTTCATTCATATTTTGATATTTGAACCTTTTTTTTTTTCCACTAATAGCCAGATAATATTTAGAGGACAGACATTAAGGAAAACCTTTTCCAGTGAGTTGGTATTTATTTGTTTGCTGAGCCTGTGAAAGGTCATTTTCCTAATTTTTCTTAATGTTTATCTGATGCAAGTATAAACTCATTTGGAAGTACAAACTTTCATAATGGAATGGTGTGTGCAAAATGATGCTCAGGGGCTGATCTTACAGGCAGACTCAGACACTTGGATGATGTTCTCAGCTGAAGTATTATTTTGAAGCCAATTGGTACGAATCATATCCTTCCACATCAGATCATTTGGACAATGCAGGAACACTGCTGCACCTTACCTACCTTTACCTCTAATCACAAATCACCCTTTGTTGAATGCTCATCATTGTTCACCATGAGAAAATACATGGTTACCCACTGTCAATGTACAGGGACACTTGACCCAGCTTTTGGAGTCCATCTAGTTGCAATACAGGAGAAATTCAATTTACTGGACCAGCTCATGGCCTCCATCAGCCTGCTCAGTGATTCTCTGTGTGTGTCTCTTTGTCTGATGAGAAACCCATCAACAGCAACAAAAAGCAAGGCTTTTCCTTTTCATTGCTCTTGACTGCTCTCCATTCAAACCCTGGTTGGAGCTACTGGGATTTTTCTAGAGGTTTCTGTCCTTGTAATCCAGGATAAAGAACTCAAAACTGCTTCCCTTTCTGGGTTAGTATGGGTTGTTTGGGGTTTGTTTGTTTGTTTCTTGTAAATGATATTGGAGGGGTTTTTCCCCTGTGACTCACAAAGCTCCATTAATTTCCTCTAAGTACTATTACAAACCCACAACCCTGCATGGAGTTTGCATAATCATCACCAATTCAAGGATGTCAGCACCAAATTCCTCAAAGGGACCCAAAAAGTGAAAAGTCAATCTCTGTCAACTCATATACATTGCTGCTTCTAAATACATACAGCATTATCAGGAAAATAGGATCATTTGGGATGAATGAGGTCACAGTCCCTCAAGACAAAGGAGATACTCATCTCCTTAGAGCTCCATCTGGGTTTAAGGACTCACTCTTTAAAACTCTATAGGCATATGCATAAATAATGCACATATATTTCTGTTCAGATTGCTTCTAATTCTTTTCACAATGTGGATTACCTTAATTTCAGAGGTCAGAAAAAGCATGCCTGAGGTGTGTGAGTCCTGCAACATCTCCTTATCAACTTGCTCTAGCAGAGCTTTATCATGGCAGTCACTAACAACTCCATCTAAGGGAAGCTCCAGCATCTAAAAGTTGGCCCAGTTGTGGTCTTGAACATGAGCTGTGTAACTGGAAAAAGCCTAGAAATCCACCTACAGATCTTTGGCAGTGGTGAAATAGATGTGACCTGTCAAATGAATGGTGTCAAAAGCTGATGGAAAGAGAAGCAAAAGACTTACTTGTGCAGCACCACAAAACCAGGGTTTCCCCCTAAGGAGCTGTAAGCTCTGCCTGTCCTGGGTGTTCTTACTGAGAGATTTCTATAAACAATCCAAGCCCAGGAAGACTCAGATGAACTGAAAAATGGTGAGTTTTGGGAAAGTGAGCTACATCTCTTGAGGAGAAGGAGACAGGGTGGAGAACTGGAGGAGAACTACACAGGCAGTGAGAAGGGAGAAATTCCTCCAGTCCTTCAGAGCCAAGAAGCAGAGCCTGTACTAGAAGAAGACAGCATGTCCATCTCACACAAACTACCACTCTGCAAACTCTGAAGCTTTCTCCTAGCTCTGTATCATGCTAAAATACTTGGAAATAAACACTATACATTTCCTGAAAGATAATCTGATTACTTCACTTCTTTGCACTATCTCAAACATTTCTTTTGTTGACATCAGATCCTGAATTACTGGAAATGCCCATTAAGTAAGGTCAGAAATTGGCTTGGTTTATTTAATAACCTGCAATTGCACTGAAAGATGGTAGCACAGAATTGTTAAGTCTGGTTACAGCTCGAAGACTTTATTCATACTAAACCCAGAACTGTCAGCAGGAATGGCCAGGAAAGTTGCAGTAAAATATTGTCACTGGAGCAATCCTGAAAGGAACTGTTAGCCTGGAGCCCAAGGCCCAGCACATGCAGACTCAATTTTCAGCCAGAGCTCAAGCCTCAGGCCAATGCTATTCCACTGATCTCTTGGGCAAAGCTAGGATACTACTAAACCCAAACAAAACCCTTGAAGAAGCAAACCCCTAAACCCCAGTTCTAGAGGATTTCAGAAGAACAGGATCAATTATTTTCCATCTTAACTAACAGATCATGACAGGTTTAAAAAGAGGTAAAAAGTGAGATGCTGTTTACACATTAGATTGTGTTTCAACTGAAGGCAACATATTTTTATATTCTGTACAAATAGAGCTAGATAAAGATATTTAGATCTAAGCACTTATTGTGAAAATAAAGCCCTTCTGAAATGGGTTATTTTTAAGTCCTTTTATGAAAAGGAGTAGTCAAGGTACAGGATTCCCTCAAAGACAAATATGCCTTTCTAGATAGCTCAATACTTATATATGATAGAGATATATCTATATCTATATAGATATATCTATATATANATATATTATACCAATATTACTTTATTAGTATATATTATACTTATCCTTTATATACTTATATATTATACTTTATATTTTTTGTAGTTATTATATTAGTATATATGATACTAATATTATTATATTAGTATATATGATACTAATATTAGTAATACTAATATCACTAATATATATTAGTATATATGATACTAATATTTATACTTAGATAGAAAATACAAATATACCACAAATTCCAATCAAAGGACTGCAAAAGCTGCATTAAGAACAGCTCTAACCAGCAGGGATAGTTAGTCCACAAAAGCCCAAGAAACAGGATGCTCTTTTCCCACCACTTCCCTCCCTCCTCCCTGCAGGAGAGCACACCAGTCAGGGTACCAGTGTCAGAGCAAGCTCCTGCAGGAAGCTTTGCCAAGGATTATTGATCAAGCTCCAGCTGGGAGACTATTTCCATCACTCTGTATACCTCAGGGTGCTATTAGGCTGAGTTGGGCCAGTAGCAGGCAGGAAGCAGCCCAGGGGTTTGCTCTGGTGGCTAATGGGCTCCAGTGCAGGTACCCACTCACCAGAGGGATCACACTGCACTTCTCAGGCTATCTAACATGCACCCAAATGAGCTGCAGTGGAAAGGTAGGCTATCCAGAACCTGACCTTCATCTGAATGCATTTCTCATCATTTCAATTCTTTTCTCCACTGGAGTTGCGTAAGAGGCATCACAATTCCTACTTAATTTTGGGAGAAACAGGGCATGTAACATCACTAGGCAAATCTGAGCCTCACATTCAGCTCAGAGGAATCCATCAGCTGCCATAAACATCTCCATGGGACAGGAAGTGCTCTTGATGATCTCATTTGGCATACAGCCGTATATATAAAATAAGTATACAATGTATTGGCTACAAACCTAAACATACCTTTGTTGAGATGTTTCTAATTTGTTAATCACATTACGTACTAGACATCATCAAATAAACCATTTGGAAGTAGAAATATTTTCTTGTAGCCTGCCATACAGTTTTTCCTCATTTTTCTTGGTTGATTATTGGTTGATCATTTTTGTTGGTTAATTCCACTCTGTTCAAGAGGCTAAGCCAGCAATACCTTTCTGAGCCAGACTGGCAAGCTCAAACTCTTTGTGGCTGAGACTCTACTGCTTCTAAAAGCCTCTTTGAACCATTTATTGCTTGGGCATTATACAGATGGGACTGTTCTATTTTCTGTACAAACATATAAACTCCCTGTAAGAAAAAACAACCTCTTTCTCCTTACCAGAAAAACCACATTAAAAACCTGCACACTGGACCACCAAAATGTATGTTTTCTCAGCTTTCTAAGTATCAACAGCTGCCCAGCAGCCTGCTAAAGGCAGAGGAGTCCAAAGAAAGCAAGGCACTAATTTTATAACTAACCAAACCATAAAACTATTGAGAAAGAACTAGACTTTACAGCCATCATTCCACATCCAGCTCTGTTTTCTTCATCCCTGTGCACAACTTCCACTACAGGAAACAATCCTGGAGATCTCTGTTGCCTATAAACCCCCCAGAAGTAGACACTATGCAAAGAATAGCTACAGTGAATTCAAATTGTGTCTTTTTAAATTCATGTGTTTGGAAGTCAGGCTCTTATTTAGTCAAAGAAATTCTGAAGGAGCCTATTTCTTTCAACAATATACTCAGCACACTGTCAGAGCAGACACCACCCACCATCACTGAATGACTCAGAGGTGAAAGGGTTAGATGGGAAAGGAGGAAAGGAAAAGCTTTGACTGTGTCATTTAGGAAGGAGCAAGAAACAGGGAGAAGCTATTTAACTGGCCTTGAGATCCACTGACCAATTAATTCAGTTCCATTAGGCATAGTTCACCAGATGGTGTGTTTTGTCTTCTATTTAGTCATAATTTGACCCTTGGGCTGGGATGGTTTGCCTGCAACTCAATTATGTGCATCCACTGCTGATCTACACCAGCCTGTTATGTCTCTAAACAAATAATTTGGGGCATTTTCCCTTGTTTTTTGATGTAGCCCTTGGTGCATGCGACACTGACCCACAGAGCTCTGCTAGGAATGATTTTCTCCTGATTCCTGGAACACAAGCATGCACTGAGCAGTAAGAGCAGTGACAAAACACCTGGATGGTTGTAGAACAGGACATAATTAATTGAGCTTATCAGCTTTGATCTGATTAAGCCTCTGCCCACTTCTCTGCCAAATGGAAAGAGCAAGCAGAACATCTGTCAGTTGTATATCCCTTGCCTGGTTATCATAGTTGCCTGTCACTCAGTAAGGAAGCAAAGTGTTGTGAATGCTTAAACATAATTGTCCAGGAGGAAGAGCTAGCACAGGATTCTCCTAAGTTGTCCCTAAGGTGCTCCACAGGATGAGACTAGCAGTGGTGAGTCCTTCCCAGCTCCTTCTCATCAGAACTGACCAACAGGCAGACCCATAACAGCACCACTGAATGTTCTTCCACTCAGCTGCCACAATGAACAGTTTATTTAAAACAAAATAACAAGAAAAGAAACCTGTTGATAAATTTCCTGTCTGGCAATCAGCAGCCATGAGAGAAGAAAAAAAACAAACTGCCAAAGTTTGCAGATTTGGGGCTTGTCTTATAATTCAGTTTCTTTTCATCTATTCACCTCGACTATTCAGTGTGTAAGTGCTTTGTAGAATTAGGTAATGGCTATGATTGCAGACTGTAACAGTTATTTCATTTGGCCTGAGCCATTAGGTCATTGCGCATTAGCTCCATAACTTCAATGGATCTGTTCCATGATTATAAGAAAGGTGATGGCAAATGGAGCAGGCATTAGTCACTCTAAACATGAGAGCTGCTTTTCAGGATGTGAAAAACCTGCCAGTCTATTTATCTAATCAGAGAATCATGAAGGTTGGAAGAGACCTCTAAGATCATCAAGTCCAACCATCTACCTATCACCCCCATGCCACTAAACCATGGCCTTAAGTACCACATGTGTTTTTAGCACCTCCAGGGATGGTGACTCTATCACCTCTCTGGGCAGCCTGGGCTAGCAACTAACAACTCTCTCTGTGAAGAAATTCTTCCTAATATCCAATCTAAACCTCCCCTGGTGCAAGTTAAGGCCATTTCTTCTTGCCCTCTCACTGGTTACCCAAGAGAAGAGATCAACACCCATCTCACTCCAACCTCCTTTCAGGTAGTTGTAGAGAGAGAGAAGGTCTCCCCTAAACCTCCTCTTCCTCAGACTAAACAACCCTAGTTCCTTCAGCTGCTTCTCATAAGACTTATTCTCCAAACCCACCCTGAGAGCTTCAGATGTTTTCAACCCCTCGCATGAAGAACAGCAGGCTTCTCTGTGATTGTTGAAAGTTGTATCTTTCACCTTCTTGGATAACCTGCAAACCACTGGGGAGTTTTGTTTGGTTTTCAGGAAATAAAAGCATGTCATTTATGCCAGTGTACAGCAAAAGCAATTCTACTGAAGTCAGGGTAAAATCTGGGTCCATCACATAAAAATCAGACCCTTTGGGCACAAAGAACAACAATTCCATGTGTCCTAAGTGATCAGCTGAGCACAAGTGGAGCAATATTCTCCAAGAGAAAGCTTTCTCTGTTTAAAAATTCCCATGTAAAGAGTTAATTTTGAAAGGATTCAGTAACTGCCAACAGACTACAAGAAAGCTCAAGTCTAGCACCTCATGAGTTTAGCTGCTCTGAAGATTTGGTGAAGCAGAACTGAGACACTGTGAACACCATTCTTTGCCAGAACTCTTCTAAATGGGCTGCAGTGGAAGTTTCACAATTAATCTGAGTAATTATGGGAAAGGATGAGACAAACACAGTGTGTTAATGGGCTAATTACAAACAAACCAGAAATCACAAAGCCAAATAGCCTTTATAATGCTCTTTCTCCACTTCTATAAAGCTAAAAAAGACCTCCTGCAGTCTAGATGATAATGACAATTTGAAGACTGCAGGTAGAAAACCAAGTTAGCTGAAAGCTAGATGATGCCACCCCATGAACACAGTGAAAATCACCATCTCAGTGACAGAGATCTTACCATCCAAAAAAGATGTGTTCAGCAGTTTTTTGCCAGAATCATGCTGCAAACACACTGGGGTTGAGCTTATCTGAATGCTTGTAAAATGCTTGAAAAGTGGTGTAAAAAAGAAGTTATTGCAGATTGTAGGTGAAATGAAAAAGTAGATGAGAAGTTGAGGCTACCTTCAAGGCACACTGGAAACACCAAAGGAATTTGTAGGAGTTAATTGGACAGTCTTTATGGTGGTGAGGGAAGGAAAGGACTTGCCTGGAATAACATCAGCTAGGAAAGCTCTTTAGTTTAAAGTGGAATAAACTCTCCAGGACACACAAATGATACCTCTCTCCCCATCAAAGTGAACAGAATGAGCAATGAAAATGATACAAAACCCAACAGCTGAGAACCTAAGTGGCAAGTGGCAGCATAAAGCCCATTCCCTGGTAAATGAATCTCAGAAAGGGAACAGAAAACAGAACAATAAACAAACAGAATACACTTATCAAAGTAACATCTGTGGCTGTTCCTGGGGGGATAAAAAGTAAAGCTAATCTGAAACACCTTTTTTTCAGTAGCTCCTAGGCTGGGGGAGAGCATTCTGAGTACAAAGAGGAGAACAAAGCTGAGCTAAATCCTGATGGAGAATCTGCTTCTGCACCTCTGCCAGCCTGGCAGCTTGCATCCTGTTCTCAGGGCTGTGGAAAACAAATGGCAACAGATGACTGCCTAACTTTTTAACCTGCCAGATGGAAAACACTAGTGGAAAAGAGGACTGACTCAGCAGAAAAGAAAACACAGTCTGAAGAGAGGGGAGGACTTAAACTCTTAGAAGGAGAAATAAAAGCAGGCTAGCAATAAACTTCATAGCAGTGGAGAGAGGATGAATATCAAGCAAGGGCTCACAGTACTTGATTGATAGGACTTCTGGCAGGCAAAAGAGGCAAGGATCCAATTCCCTTTCTGGAAATCCTGGTTGCTGATACTTAAAAATGAGGCTTGACAGATGACCATGGGTATAAAAAAGGATACTCTGTGATTCGAGCACAGAAATTATTATGAAGCAAAATAAGGAATGGCCTAATTTGCACAGTATCAGATGTGTGTCACGGGAAGAAGACCTTGCCTGTGGCTCATTAAAAGCAAAGCAAACCAAAACATAACCAAAATACATTAATGCTCAGAGGTCACAATTCCAGCTTTCCTCAGAAGTCAGCTTCTCCAAATACACTTAGCCACACATGGGAGATTAAGGAGCAGCTGACAAGAATGAATACATGAACTGCAGCTCCATAGGAACTCAACTCAGGGACTGAACTCTGCCCTCAAACAGTCTTGGCTTCAGCTCCTCTGGCTGTGGCACCCCTCACCATGCTCACTGCACCCTGACAGCCCCTACTGAGAGAGCCCTGCCTCCACACTGCATGTGCCTGGGACTTCCACAAGCCAAACTACTGCTGAGTCTAGCAGTGCAGCATGACTCCTGTAGAATATCACTGCTCCTGCAGCAATTTCAAGTCTCTTGTCTTTTTTTTTAATGCTTTCTACAACTGTGATCCTCATCCTTACCTCCACATCCCTTCACCTACCTTACTGACCATGCCAGTGTGAACTCAGCTTTGGGATCATTCTGAACCCTATTCTTCTCTCCCATGGCAGCCTGAAGTACCTTCTCAGGCTGTTCTTCCAGGTGACCCACTACCTAACTTCACTCCTCCCTCAATGCCTATTGCAATGTTGACAAAGCTATCAACCCCAGCCAAAGGTGGAGCTCTGTAAAGGAAAGATGCACTTAGCTGGGTCAGATAAAGCATCCCTTCCCATCTCATGTGGAAGACGCATTTGGGTGGTCCAGGCCTGCTCTCTCTTTCCAGGTTCAAGTCTCAGGCAGCTGAGATTTGCACTTTCTGAAGTCTTGTCCCTTCCCCTAGCTTTTTTTGGCTTTTTTTTTCTTTTGACCATTAGGTATTCAACCCATGCACTAGCACACACACACACATTCAATTTTGTTCACAGCTCTTCCAATAGATTTGGGCAGAGCTATTCAAGGCAATTCTGATCTGCTCCAGTGCCTTCACTTCTGCTCAGGTCTTAATATCTTAGAGGAGGTGTTTGGTCCTTTAGCCACAGATGGAAGAGTTATTGACCCTTTCTGGGCTGTAGGAGCATGAGGTACATAGCCAATCTATTCCTATTTCCAGGCTAAAACCTGTATCAGTAAGGTGGTGATGCTATATTTGATGTAAGTAAAAAGTAAAGAGGTGGCCTTAATGCTGTACAGAAAAAGCTCAGACACTAAGGCTTCCAAATCTCCTGACTCAAGAGTTCTTAAACTCCTTCCCTTTGACTTAATCTTTTCCACCAGCAAGACAGCTGAATTCATCATTCCAAAGCACCAAACTTTTATTCCTTAGAGAGGAAGCAGCATTTTACTGCAGAAGCTGTGAGCTACCTGCAACAGATTTATAGATTTCATCCAACTCCTTCCTTTTTTGCAATTGCCTAACTGGCATAGATCAGGACAACCAACATTTATTGTTCCCCTTAAACAGTAAAACTCCAACAAGCACAAAGCACTGAGGATATTCTGCTGCCACCAGTTGATAGCTACGGGCACTGGACCAGGCTTGGCTTAATTACCACTCTCCTCTAGACACCTTTGTTGCTAGAATTCCTTGCCAATACACCAAAGCTTCTGCCATACTAGAGCCACGGGGATATGGTTTGAACACAGACTTATTCACTTCCACCTTCGCTGTTTGCAAAGGGTTTAGGCAGGAAGCAGGTTTAATTTGTTGCTAGCTTGTGTCTAACTAACTGTTTGATGCAGTAGCTCACTATCCAGGAAAAATCATCCTTTTTATCCCTCTTGAAAACACTGGAAAAAATGTTAGTGTTTGTAGAGGGCAAGTATGGTCTAGTTATGGAGATTAAAATGTCTTAGCACTTGTGTAAGAGAATCATTTACCCAGGTCAAGGCTGAGGAGCTTGAGAGTGATGTAGGAAACTGAGTGACCCCAATTCATGAGTTTGTCATTAAATCCAAAGCATTGTTTTCCTTGCTGGAGTGTTTGGTACTTCTCACAAAAATAGCTGCACTAGAAGAGAGGTCAACTGGAGAAAGGTTTTCCTGTCATCAGGAATTTGAGAAAGAGAATATTTATACAAAAATCAATTTACTTGACCTATGCTGTTCCATTCTTCTGCTAATACTGCTGAAGATTTATGGCTGGTTAAAACTCTTCCTTCCACAATTCAGCTGCTCTCCCACTTGATTTTGCAGGAAGGTCACAAGCCTGAGTTCATGATTTTACACTTTGTTGCCACAGACACAAAACAGCAACACAAATTCAAGACAGGTTTGCTGCAAGATTAACTACATCAAGGACTAAATTGTTAGAGGGAGAAAAAACCTCACATATAAACACGAACACATATGCCACAAAATACTGTGCAGAAGGAAACCTAAGGAAAAAAAATAAGGCCATGGAATCCTTTCTCCTCTGCTGTAAATATCCTCCTGTTGAAAATCCAAGTGTCACTGAAGCTTCTGTACTGAAAAAACTCAGCTCAATCATGTGCTGCATGATCTTATTTCTGATAGCCACTTCTAAGCTGGAGTTCAGCAAGTGGGAAAAGTAACTACTTCTGACATCCTTGCAGGTCAGTGGCATCTTTCCACTAGAGTTTTCATTTCTGTTGCACAGATTTCCTTCCTTTAGACCCCACAAGAGCTCCAACACCTTTGTGTTAGGTAGAGTGAAAATATTCTCTACAAAATCCCCCAGTTAATGAACACAAAGCAGATCATGAGGCTCACTAAAACCATTCTGTCCCATCCAGTTCCCAGTGATCATCTGGGCCTAAACAACTTAGTCTCATGCTTGGAAGATGCTAATGAAGGAATCAAATGCTGATCTCTGTGATCACTCACCCACTGCATCCTTCTTGATGCTTTCTAACAACAGGAGTAAATTGTCTCTCCCCCCCTCCTGGATAAAGGCACATCAACCTGATCAGTCTATCACCAATTACATTGCTGGAATACTTGCCTCCAGCTGCAAAGGCTCACTTGGACTTTCTTCTTGGCCCTTTTAGCACCTTGGAAGGAGCAAGATGCAATCTCCATTATTGCCCTCTCAGCAGAAGGCCAAGAAGACACCTGAAGGTGGTCAGGTTGTACTTACAAGCTAGGCTGGTATGGCTAAGGCAAGATGAATCCTCCCTCACCCACTGGAGGACTTAGCAAGCTGCCTTCCAATGAATGCTCCTCAGAGATGATGCAGGAGCACTGCACAGCCTAAGCATTTCTAGGAGAAGGCAAAGAAGTCAGGAGCTATCAAGCAACATATTGGTTTTGATAGGGACATAAGGTACAACGTAAGTAAAGTGGGACAACCCTCAGTTAAGGAAACAGCTGATAGCTTCAAGTGGTTGCCATGGGCCAAATGGGCAAAGAATTTCTTCCTCAAGCTTATTTCAAGTCTTTCCTGAGATGCAGAGAACTTTTGTACATGACACATGCTGGAACTGCCACCCCTCAGCATGGGGAATACATCTCTGCCTGTGCTCAGCCATAAGAAAAGGTCTACAAGTAACAGGAACAAAAACCTACAAGAGGACTCACTGTTTCCCTGCTAAGATCAGGGGGAAAGAAAGGATAAAGGAAAAAAAAAAAGGCAGGAAGTCTCTTTTTTCCCCTTTTTCTTTTTTAAGATGTGTACAACACTCAAGAACACAGAGAACCAAAGTCATGCTGAACACAAGACAAAAGGCATGAGAGAATAGCAGGCAGCTTGTTGTGGCACTGCTCTCAGCCACAAAGCACCACTTGTTATCTGTGTACTAAAAATATGATTAATGATGATTAATAGCAAGGGTAGAGGAAAAAACAAATAATAGAGGGAGGAGTAAATGATGTAATGATGTTAAATAAAAAAAAGAAGCAAGCTTGTGACACTTCAACATTTACAATAGGATCTGAATAGGCTTCAGCTGTCTATAGTGTCATTCAGCTCTGAGGTATCCTGAAGAACTTTAGGAGGAGGAGGGGTTGGGTTGGGTCTGCTGTGACTCTGATGGCAAATGGAGCAGGCATTACTCACTGTAAATATGAGAGCTGCTTTTCAGGATGTGAAAAACCTGCCAGTCGATTTATCTAATCACAGAATCATTAAGGTTGGAAGAGACCTCTAAGATCATCAAGGCTGACCATACCTATCACTACCATACCACTATACCATGGCCTTAAGTAGCACATCTAGAAATTTCTGAAACTCCTCCAGGGTTGGTGACTCCACCACCTCCCTGGGCAGCCTGGGCCAATGCCTAACAACACTGTCAGTGAAGAAATTCCTTCCTATAGCCAATCTAAACCTCTCCTGGTGCAACTTGAGGCCATTTCCTCTTGTCCTCTCATTGTTAACCTGGAAAAAGAGACTTGAGACTGAGCCCCATGTGACTCCAACCTCCTTTCTGGTAGTTGTAGAGAGCAATAAGGTCTCCCCTGAGCCTCCTCTTCAGACTAAACAACCCCATTTCCCTCAGCTGCTCCTCATGAGACTTGTGCTCCAGAGCCCTCACTAGCCTCGGTGCTCTTCTCTGGACACACTCCAATGCCTCTATGCTCTTCTTACAATGAGGAGCCAAATCTGGTTATCCAGCAGCCCACGTGGATATTTCCTTATGGACACATCAGAGAGTGTGTTCTTGCCTGGGAAGTTTCAGGCAGGCTGTCAGTGGGGTTGGATAAGAGAATTTCTGTTCCCTTCAGGGCACTATGGTATGGGCTTAAAGGGACAAGGCTGAGCAGAAGGAGTTGATGGAGATGGTTTTGGGTCCAAGCCCTGGGAAGGTGTCCTGTTTGAACACTACCTCCTGGCTCTTTGGCAAGGTGACACTAACCCAGTCTCTATGCAGAGGGAGATGGAACAGCAGCAAGTGTCAGCAGGGACAGTCATCTCTGACACTTCCATTTCTGATCAGCTGGTAGAGACAGACTGGTATTATGACTATTCATGATGAACACCATGAAAATAAAGGACATGCAGGAACCCAGGGCCTTTTGCAGTCTGTCTGTACCTCCTGCCATGTGTCCTGCTCTGCATCCAGCACAAAGAAGGGACAGAGTCCCCTGATGCTCCCTGAACAGGTGCAGATCCAGTCCTTTCCTTCCTGTAACTAGTCAAAACCAGTCTTACCACTCCTGGTCATGTTTGCAGTTGCAGGCAAAGGGATACAGATGTTTCCTTGAGCTCTTCCTCAGGACTGTTGCAGCTTTCTAGGTCAAGCACAAAACCAGGAGCCAAAAGACAGCAAGAGGAGGCTCCCAGCAGCAATGCAGTGCCCAGGAGCATACAACCATGCAACCACACACAGCAGGTACTCCTGGCCAGGCTGCTCTGAGGGCTTGCTGCTGCTCCTGAGCAGAGCCCACAGGCTGCAGGACGGTGGCTTTGTGTAGTGCAGCTGCACAGCAGCAGATGGCAGGCCTGGCTCAGCCACCCCCACCACCAGCCTAACCCTGGAGGGACCATGTCCTCTGTCTCCCTTTCCCACCCTGTGCAATGCTCTTAGGTAATGAGACAAAGCTAATACCATGGGGTCAAACTTAAACCCTTGCAAGCTTTTCTGTCAGACTGCAAGAAGCTTTGGATCACCCCTAGAAAACTTCCAGCAAGGATCACTACACCCACCGCCAATATTCAGATCTGAAGCTGGAAAAGATCTTCTCTGTAAACATCATCCTGCCCAAGGCTTTGATGTGACAGCAAACACCAAAATACTCTGTTTAGATAGCACCTAAAGTACCTTCTCCATTTGTGAGCCTTAACTGAAAGGGTTGGGGGAAAATATCTCCTCTGTGAACATTCTCCTGCAGAAGGGCTTGATGTGACAGGGAACACAAAACCACTCTGTTTACAGAGCAGCTGAAGAACCTTCTAAGTTTGTCATCATTAACTGAAAGGCTTCCCCCAGATAAAGGCTGGCTTAAAATCTGAACAAGAAATGAGCTCTGAATCTGTTCTACAGTGTTTTTCAGAGTAGAGAAAAATTACTTCATGTCCAAAATCCACCTGCTTTGGAAGTTAGGCTGGAGAAAGGCAAGAGGAGCAAGAGAAGGAGGAAGCATTGACTCTAATTTCCTCCCAGGGCACAGAAAAGCTTTCAACTGGGTACAAAAGCTATAAACCAAGTTTTGTGTTTTACTGACTTGGAATTAAGTGTTTCCTATTAAGGAAGGCAAAATATTTTCTGCAGCCATTTATTAAGCACATCAATCCTCTGCTTTGAGATTGCATTTAGAGAACAATTAATAAGAAAAGGGTGTTTTTTTTAATGAGATTAAAATTAATCAAAAAGGTGTGCTGGGAGTGGGGGGGTGAGGGAATAGTTTATTGCTTGCATTTTAGATGAATCACTTCATCTTACCACAGCAAAAATTAACTGAAAAAAAGAAAGATCAATTTGGCCAAAAGTTAATTATTTCCCTGCTTTTTTTGTTTTAGTGTCTAAAGTAAAAAAGTCCATTTATTCCTGTATAGTTTTACACACCTTTACAAAGCCCTGTTTGGATCACGCCTTGGTATGAGAGGAAATATCATCAAAAATTAATAGCCTCCAGATGGACAGTTATGCTCAGCAATAATGATCTCTAATCTCTCTCTCAAAAGCATCTCTGAAACTCTCCTGACAGCTCTCCCTCAGGCAAATGGTGCAAACACAGCAAATTGTTGGGGGGGGGGGGGACATTTAATCAATGGTTTATTAGTTTTCATTGTGAAGAGAGCAATATATGACCCACAGGAAAAGGCAAGGCATAAAACTATTAGAAATTATTGGATGATTACCTTAGCCCAGGGCAAATTTGTCAGGCAATCAAAGCCTGTGGCTTAATGCCACAGAACTTGTAGAAAGAAAACTGTGAGAGACACAACAGAGTGGTCACAACATCAGGATGCTATTGTCTATCCTACTTAAGAAGCAGGGATCAAAAGAGACTCCAAACTCTGAGCTAGAACTATGAACAATGTAGACTGCACTTCTTTGCCCATGTGCAAGCACATCTTCGGCCATCTCATTACCCTGCTGACCCTCTTTCTCCTTCAAAAAGTCACCTGCTTTTGCAGAGAGGTGGGTTTCCACACCAGATGGAAATTTAGACCTCAGTCATGAAGACAACTGTACTTGGATCTGTACAAATCCATGGGGACTACTCCTAGATTTAAAACAGGACACATATTGTTTACAGGGTGAGGGTCTTTGTTAGTAAGCAGTTAGAGAGAGACATAAAATCCATTAGTGCAACCATCAGGTAAAAGCTATTGATGGAGATAGCATACTCAGAAGCTGCAAGATGATGTTATAATGCAGGCTCATGGCTTGTAGTGCAGGTTACACCAGGAGCCAAGCAGAGAGGTATGCACTGTGTTTTGGAGAGGGCTCATTCCCACTATTAACATACAAAAGCCTGGGAGGACATCCATGCTCAAGCTGCTCTCAGCTACCTTCTATCAGCAGCAGTCTCTGCTCAATGCTCCAACCAAAAGCACTACCAGATACCACAAAGGCATCACTTTGATAGCCAGTTCTGGACTCAAGAGATACCTGAGGCAGCAGTTGCAGGGAAGCCTGGCTGAGGAGGCAGTGTGGATTTGTACACATTTTCCATGCTGGTTCATAGAATCACAGAATTGTCAGGGTTGGAAGGGACCTTAAAACTCATTTAGTTCCAACCCCCCTGCCATGGGCAGGGACACCTGGCACTAGAGCAGCTTGNTTGCACATGGAGGTCTTCGAAGGCAACAAGAATCCTGTGCTTTATTCTACTCTTCCCCTTCTCCAAACTAAGCCAGTCAAAGGAGAAACAACTGAAAACACCTAAGAAGTCCTGTTTACTTCCCCTGTCCCACATAAGGCTGCACAACTCCTCTATCATTACAACTTGATTGCACACTTGAGCAGAGCAGAGTGGCTGGAGCCTGAGACAAAGCCTGCAATGTCACAGCTGATACTGGCCACAGGGAGAGAATTCCTCTAGCCCAGTGCAGTGTCAGCTTCACTTTGCTCTCTTTCAGGGTCCCCCAGGTTTCTGGGGCTGTTGGGCAACTGCTTGTCACTACTGAGAAAAGCTTTGCAACTCCTAATACTAGCAGTAGTTTTTTTCCTGCAGGAAAACAGCAGTGCCTGTGACACACACGGATGGCACAAGCAGGGACAGCATCTCAAACACTGAGGGCTTGGTGGCTGGAAGACACAACAAAAGGCTGAACATCAGTGAAAGGGGTTGAGACCTGCCTGAAAGCAACTCCTGGAGACCACCTGAAGCTCCAAGGTCCTGTACATGCTCCAAGCAGGCAGGTTTCCTTAATGCAGAGCAAATATCTTCTAGTCTTTTCAATATATTTTATGTGCAGCAGGCACAGGTTTCATCTCTAGAGCTCTTGCAAGGAAGCACAGAGACCATGGAGCCCTGCAAAGACTCTGAGGTAATGTGGATCCTTCCCTGAAGGAACCTGGGCTCACAGTGAAGGACCTCAGAACAGAAGTGCTGTATCTTCACTAAGTGGCAGTGATGAATCACACAGTTGTATGCTTGTGGGAGTGGAAATGAAGAGCCTGTTATTGGCATCCTCATTATTTCATGATAATTAGAGCCCAGTGTTCCATAAGCTCCCCCCAGGTTTGGTGGTTTGTTTTGGCTTTTATTACAAACAGGAAGTAAAGTCATTGCTCCTTCTACAGATGTCCTAAAACCTACTCATTTAGCCCTCAAATAGCAAGGAAAATGGAAATGCAATGCTCACTGTTCAATCCAAACAGGACAGAATCAAACAAACCCTTAGCCACCCTCTGCTCTGAAGAGGGGTGGGGAAGGGAGAGCTGTTGCTGAAATTCTTCTCACAGTTTTACATGCTTAGTCTCCAGCAGCTCTAATCTATCTCATTTGCAATTTCTCCCAACTGCAGGAAGCATGCTGGAATTGCCAGAGAAGACCAGCTCACCAGCACGTTTAGCCCTGAATTCCTGCCTCTGGCAACTGCCTAACTTCTAAGGTGTCAATGGAGAAAAAAGAAAGTTGTCATCCTATACCTAACAAAAGATATTTTCCTGGAATATGGATGACAGTTTGTAGCCTCAAGCATGAAATCTGATTACTTAAGTTTACATCTTCCTCCACCTTTCCCCCCCAGAGCTAGATTGCCATTTATGCTCTGTTTATGCTGGTGGATTTTTCCCTGGCCTTCCCAAAAACAAGACAGAGAAGGAATTACCCCACACAAGAGATCTCATGAGGCAGATCTAAGGGTTCAAAGAGCTGCCATCTCTTCTAGGAGCTACACACACAGCCACCAAAGAGAGATCTGGAGCCTGTAACTGAAGTTACACCTGTGGATGGAACTACCTCACCAACTCCTGACCTTGATGCCATTTTAATCTAAAAGGCATGCATTATTGCTTGTCTTTACCAAGTAAATTGTTATTTCTGACCCCTAATAAATCTGTAAGCCTGGCAAAATCCAAAGCAAAGCCAGTGCTAGCTTTAATGGCAGAAGAGCAATACCACTTCCAAAGTGCACAAGGTACCCTGAGAAGGACAGGAGCTTTTTCTGTTACCCTGGATGCTGGTGACATTCGTGCAGTGATCACTGCAAACATGCTGTTGTTGCTTCAGCCTGCAAAGGACTGAGACAGACTAGTACTGATAATGATTAGATATCTATTCAGTTCTGATTTTGGGTAGGAAAGAAGCTCAAGAACCTTCAGTTCTAATTGAAAAGCCAGTGCAGTAATTTTCTGTCACTTCACTCTGCTCATTTGACTTGTCAATCACACACAAAAAAGGAACCCAGCAGGAACAGCACTTCCATTTTAATATCATTTCATATAATAACAGCACATCTATTGCTGGAGAGTGATTAGGATCAGTATTTCCATTAAAAGCTTAAATAGCACAATATTCCTGCTGAAGTTCATCTGTCTGCTAAAGCTTGCAGAGTGATCACCTCCTGCAGAACCCCAGCACTTAAAACCCCACATCCAGGCTGGAGAGTGACTCTCAGTTTTATAGCTGAGTAGGTTTACTAAACAAAAACTCATGAATTACTGTTTATTAACTCAGCAGAGGAAAAAAAACCAGTTTGCATGGATTCTACTGAAAGAAAATCAACTAACTTTGGTTCCATTAAACCAGAAATTAAACGAGTTGATTCTTAGAAGTCATCATTTTGTAGTGAAGTCTAATAGACTAAACAATTTCAAAGACAGACTCTGGCTACAATGCTATGAATATTCAGAAGCAATTTGAGCCTTGAGCTCCCTCTTGTGCCACACAACTAAATTACTAACAGAATCATCTCTTTTTTTCTCTACTGGCTTGGATGGTGATGGTTTTTGGTGAGTGGATCCAAACCTGCTGATGGATAGTGGGCAGCCACTGCCTGGCCCTTCCCTGCCCAAGCGTTTAATATCCCAGATATCAGTGGAGCATCTGACTGAACAAAAAACCAAGATTAAGGGTGTGTGTTGTGCTCAGCTCACACAAGGATGAGTACTTCTTAACCTCACTGACACTCACATCAAAATGCAGCTGCATCTTAATGCCTGTAACACACAAAAGTAGGATCTAGGTTTCTTGGCTTCATGGATTCCTTCATTTTGACCAAAACATGATTTATGACATCTTATCCAGAGAACATTGTGGGTTTTTTTTCTTCCCTGAACACATATGGAAATGCCACACAACCTGAGGCACAGAGTTCAACCTAAGAACAGTCCCTGAAAAATCAAATGTCATCTCTAGCCTTGGCAGAAATGTCTAATGCTTTGAAAACAGAGACCAACACAGGCAATAACTGTGGATGTTTAAGAAACATTTAGATGCTCTACTTAGGGCCATGGTTTAGTGGCATGTTAGTGATAGGTATGGTTGGACTTGAGGATCTTAGAGGTCTCTTCCAACCTTACTGATTCTGTGTACACAACCACTTAGACTTGCTTCCAAGAATAGTCTTTGAGGCCAGTCAGTCTAACCCTTTACCCCAGGTATTTTATTAACTGTCATTTAAATAAGTGTCTAAGGGTGCAGGGCATAAGAAATTGTCTGACCGATGCCTTGCCACACTTTGCAAACTTTAAAAGATGAGATTTTTTTTGAAATCGTTAGAAATTGCATTGGTATTGAAATACAAAAGAGCTGTGTGTGTTACAGAATCATGAAGGTTGGAAGAGACCTCTAAGATCATCAAGCCCAACCATACCTATCACTGCCATACCACTAAACCTGACTTTATGTGGTATATGCTGCACTGAGCAATTCCTCAGTCAGTCAGAGCTTTGCTCCTGTGGAGTAATTTCTGAGATCAGAAACACACTTGAACTGACAAATTTTGTTCTTCCACTGCAGCTCTGTGTAAAATAAAACCTGCACAATAATTGCTAGCAAAACCTGCCTTCTGGAGAGACTTGAGCCAGATACAGAGAGACAGAGACAATGGAAACATCACCCATTCTCCCACTCAGCAAGGAAGAGGTCAGAGGAGGTTCTCCTCTCCCTCTTGTCTGCCCTAGTGAGGCCACATCTGGAGTGCTGGGTCCAGTTCTGGGCTTCCCAGTTCAAGAGAGACAAGGAGCTACTGGAGAGAGTCCAGCAGAGGCTACCAGGATGCTGAGGGCACTGGAGCATCTCTGGGAGGAGCAAAGGCTGAGAGCCCTGGGGCTGCTGAGGCTGGAGCAGAGCAGAGCCAGAGGGGAGCTGCTCCATGCTGAGCAAGAGCTAAAGGGTTCAGGGGACAAGAGGCTGGGGCCACACTCTGCTCAGTGGTGCCCAGGGCCAGGCCAATGGGCACCAGGCACCAACTAGAACCCAGCAGGTTCTATCTAAACATCAGGAAGAGGCTTTATTTTCTTTCCTCCAATGTTAAATGGAAGAAAACCAAAAACTCTTCATGGGAAACTGCAGACAAGAGGTTTTTTTTGTTATTGTTGTTGGTTGAGCTTGCATATCTGTGAATTAAAGAACTACCATTTGGGGAGCATGCTTATCATCTCATTTTCAAACCACAGAATCATTAAGGTTGGAAGAGACCTCTAAGATCATCAAGTCCAACCATACCTATCACTAACTTAAATGTTTGCTTTCTGATAAAAGAAGAAAAACTATTATTACCAAGTGTCCCCCTCTCCTCCCTTCTAAATGGAGCAGGGCCAAATGCTGACCATTAGCTGGCCCGGGCATGTGTACTGAAATTAAACCTGTGAAACTTCAGCCTAAGAGAGTGTGTTTCTAGGAGATAAACATGTAATAGGACATTATAACCAACCAAAGTTAATCTATTGTTATCTCTCTTTTATTTCATCAGCTCTTTGGATTAGACTACTCGGCTTCACTACCATGCACTGTGAAGAAAGGAGATGGAAAATCTTTTCTTTTTTAGTATTCTGACTTTAAAGAATACATTTTTCAAAGCCTGATTAGAAATCCTAGGCTGGCAGGAATTACCACCCCAAGTCTTGTGTTAAGAAATGTATTCCCAGCACAATGCAAAAGGCTTTCCTCATGGATTTGGAGAGAATAATGAGAATTATCATTAGACCTAAAAGCAGACAGACATTGCACCTTCCCAAACCAAGTCTGAGGGCTTCCTTTCACATTGGCATATTGTTTCTTATTTGACATTTACAGAGCAGGTGCTTTTAGACAGATTTTTACCTCCTCTAAATATTTCTGCCTTCATTGCACAGTATTCCTTTAAGTCCGAAAAGGAAAATGGCACCAATTGTACATCAAATCATGATGCAACAGATCAACAGTGGTTACCTTGCCTTCTTGTATCAGAAAAAGGAGTTTAAACAGTATACTTGTCCCAAAAGGGGGAATCTTACCCAAACCATGTAGATAAAACCATGCAGGTGGGCAATTTCCCTTCCTGTGTGCAGGGGATGCTCCAATCCCTCCATCCCTCTATCTATCTAGCCATCTATCTACCTATCTATCTATCCATCCCTTTCCATAAAACTCTATATTATTACCTGGAAGGATTAAACTGCACCCTCTGTGGCCTGTCAAGAATGTCTAGGAGACTTCAGGAACCCTTAGCAAGGCAATAAGTGACCATCTCAGAGTAGAGTGAAATGGGGAACAATGACAGATAAGCCAACTAGTTCTACATGCATGCTCATGGTCAAGCTACTGAGTAACTTCATGGAGAGGTGTCTTGGTGGCCTGACACTTCGTGCTCCATGTCCTGCTTCTCTAGGCAATTTTAAACACAGACTTAGAATGAAATGACAAAAAACAGTTACAGAATCAGTGGGTAAAAGGACCAAGTCCACCAGGACATTGATATGAAATGGAATGTTTCACCTTCATTTATTAATTTTCTTCTCTCTTATTGTTCTTGGCCCTTTTATGAGCTCCTCTGGACTGTTGCTTTTTGTGCTAGCTGCTGATAATTGCAGGCAGTGATGAAGTAGAGTACAGCTAGCTGCTGGTATGCTGGCTCAATAATGCAATCTCACTTACAGACCGAGCCTAAAAAGCAATCTATCAAAAGAAGACTAAGCCTCCCCTTTTGTCCCAGGGGCAGAGACCAGGTTTTATTAAAAAAAGGAGGAGGGGGTTATGGGTGAATGTCTTTGTTGAGCATTTTTACAATTGTATTTCAGTTCTTCTCTCAGCACTGAGCTGCCACTTGCTCCCCCATCTCCTGGCTGGTTTGCCTGTGTAAATCAACACAATGCTAACAGGCCAGTTTTGATAGAAAAGGCAGATCAAATAAGGGATGGCCCTTAGGCTGTAACCTATTTGACAAGCATGAAACAATTTCAGGCTGTTTTAAAAGGAGCTTTTCCACACACACACACAAAAAAAGTATTTCCCCTGAATTCTCCAAACATCCTCTCCAAATCTTGCTGAACTCAGCAAGTTTAGCAGGAAACCACCAGGTTAAATGCCCCAGAGTAACATCATTAAATGTTTCTCTGGGTCTTGGACATGTATTCTACATGTAGCATATTAGATCCAGTGCATTAAATGCTCTCTTAGCAATTAAACAACCACTACTGACCAAAATGAGCTCACTCAGCTTCTTAATAACAGACAGAAAGGCCCAGATACCCCTGGGAGAACATAACTCACAAACCACTGCATCTCTGACCTCTCATCCCTTACCAGGGATCTTCAAACACACTTCTAAAATACAAGCTTTGTAACGGAAATTCAGAACTCCACTGGACACTAAACAAAAAAGAAAATCACACTCAATAAATAGACTGGTTTCAAGGCATCTTATATTTCCCCTATCTCACAGCCAGCTCCTTCATGAGCTGCAGACAACAAACGACCTGTCTCCTCTTTTCTCTCTCCCTGCCAGAGGAAGTCCCCGAGGATAACAATCTCCTCCTCCACCTGCCCCCAGCTCATCTCAGAGCTACAACCTTTCTGCCAGTAGTTTAGCTGATTTCCATACCAGAGTGATTGTGTATGACATTTTGGACCTTTGTTCTGTTTAAGACAGTAAGCCAGGAGCAGCAGAGATTGCTCAGCACACATCACTCCACATAATAATGCAGCTATCCAAGCACAGGAAATCGAGAGATGTCTCGCACTGCATTTCTTTGTCTCTTTCTTCTCAGTCACTCACATATGCAGCTCCCTTATTAGAGGTCTGGGCTCCAAGTAGATCAAACACAGCCTTGCTTCCACCCTGTCTCAAAGCCAGATGCAACAAAAACAAGGGAGACCGACCACTAGGGAGCTGCAGTTGGAGGCAAATCCCTACTCAAGTCAGCAAGTAGCATTTTGGTGCCATTTTAAATCTGACTGCATGTGCTCTCCATGACCCAGAGCAGCTTTTGCCATTTTCAGGGTTACCACTGGACTGATTTAGTTAACCTCTCTCATCCTACCTTATTTTCCTGAAAAATAATTGTTCCATCTCCTTTCTTGTCCACACTGTCCTTGTGCTGACTGCTGGATCAGGACAGTTTTGCATCAGAAATACATGCAGCATCTGCCCTTCCAGACCTGCATCAGTAATAACAGTAACTGTTCAAAAGAACTGAGTGCTGATAACCACCTCAGTAATTGCCATCCTAGGTATCTTAATTAAATTGCTTATTTTAATTTCCACAATAATCCACTGTTTCTACAGGTCCAGTTCAGTCAGGCATTTCATCTCATTACCTTGACATAATCCAACTGACTAACCCATGTGGTTTGATACAGGTAGCTAACTGCCATGGATCACAGCCTAAGAGCTTACATTGCTTTTTACTTCTCCCTTTCCCAAACTAAATTCTACTGAAATGACCAATGACCAATAACCAACTGAGGACAGTGGATCTACACAGAATGCTCTTTTGCCTCTCCCCTCAGTCTATAAATGGATAGACTTGGTGGGACATCAAGAATATTCCTTCCTGAAATTTGCAATAATAGGTTAAAATTTAAAGAACTCTGTGAATTTGAGCCACAGGTTTGTGTAAGAAAGTCCTGAGGATACAAATGCAAATCAAAGGGTTGCTGCTAGTGTGGGTTTTTTCCTACTGAGTTATATCCTCCACTAGGAAGGGAAGAAAAAGAACTGTGAAGTGGGGAAGTACTATATTCCATTCCTCCTGGACTTGGAACGTCAAGGTAGAATTGTTCTAAGATATGAAGAGCTGAAGGGAATAATCCTTCTCTTGGTCCTATTGATATGACAGAGGCACTTGCACATCATGTCGAAGTCTCAGTGCTCACAGCTAGGTTTGCTCATGGATCCCTACTTCTGATGCCAACTCTCAGCTTCCTTCCCACGTGGCTCCAATTCACACCCACCAGATATGAGAAGAGACTGAATTCCTCTTTTATTACACATACTATTTGTCTCATTCACTGGGCCTATCAGCTCAAGAGAGAATTTCTTGCAGTGTAATGTTGCGTAGCACCTGTTCGACTATAAATTCATCACTGTCAGATAAGACTAAAGAGAATTAGTTTCCTAGAGTACCTCTTTATTCTTTAGTTGTTAATTACCTATATAGAGACCTGTGTCTTTCATAGAGTCAGCATAACCACAATAGCAAAATATTCAGTCTCTTCCTGAGAAACTATTAACCATAAAGCAGCACGGAAAGTTAATGCAAATATCTAGGTACATTTAAGCTGATGAAGTTTAAATAGATAATTATTATATTCAGCATTCAGTACAATGAAAAAAACAAGTTATTACAATGTTCAGAGCAGCTAAATACCAACACTGGCAGAGTATATTACCATGAGGAGGGCAACCACTGCAGGCAGACCACAGTCAGGACACCTCAAGTCCCCTTTCAGCTTTACAATAACCATTTCATATGGGCACCCCTGTGTTTCAACTACCTTCTTACAAATTCAGATGACACTCATCCATCTTCCCAGCCTTTTGAGCAACTTCTACATATGAGGTATAGAGTTTTGCATCACCTGCCTTCTTGCTTAGCATAAGAAATTGAAAACAAGTTGCTTGGAGGTCAAAACAAGTTGCTTTTGTTGGTCAAAAAAATGAACACATATTTCCATGAAGCTGTTCAGGGTAGGAAAAAAAATCACTCCAACAGTTTATAAATATAACAACTTCAGTGTTTTTTAGAAGAAAAAACACAAAGGAAATCTTCAAATCCCGACAAACACATAACACACATCATTTTTTCCCCATGAAACAAGATCTTTTTCTTGCCAGCTTTGCATTTTTATCTGCAGTCAGTCAGGGGAACTTCTCTCCGGCCACAGGATCAGAAACCTGAGCCACAGAATTCTTCCCCTTTCCTGAGGGTTGGTAATCTAACACCTCTGTATGGCTGACTGAAATAAATGACCAAGGGGGAAAGAATTTCTTCCACTGTCTCCCAGAGGGGACAAGTCCAGCTCTGTCAGGACTGCTCAGAGGGCGCAGCTGATCCCTTCAGGCCCTCGTTGGGGGAAGAGAGTAATAGCTTTACATCTGTCTCAAGGCCCCTGGAAGTGTCTCTAGAAGAGCAGGTAATTTTCAGGAATCCAGTGGATAGGATGAAGATGAACATCACTGTTTCTTTCCTCACTGTAAACAAACACTATGTCCTTGACTGATCTCTGCAGTCACACAAACACTGGGAATGCATTCCAAGGAAGCCAGCAGCATGTGAACTAATGATTCCTAAACTATTAGCTTCAAAAGTGAGTGTAATTAGTAAGCTGATAACCTGTTAATACTTGGTTTACCTTATAAGTATAAAACCTCTACACCAGTATTGGCAGGGGCAATGGAAAAAGGGGGACACAGAAGGGGTACCTCTTCCCAATGACACTAGTGAACACTGAGGGCACCTGTTAAAACAACTGACTAAGATGGAAAATGAAGCAGAAAAAGCACAGGATACTTTCCCTGACAGGAACACATTGGAAATCCATATCAATAGGTCTTTAAAAGCAAAGCTCCTGCAGAAAATAAATGGAATGTAAAATTCAAAGTGATCTTCAGAGTGCCTGACTTCTTATGTGAAGCATTGCAACGGGTTTCACCAAGAAATGGTCTGAATAGTCTCTCCTTACTGCCAGAAGGTGGTAGTATTTCAAAATATTAATGTTATTTATGAGGAAAGACACTGGCTGGTTGATGGATTTTGGTTGCCTGCCAGTGTTGTCTTACTGTATTCCTGGGAGCCATAGGTCAACATCCACGCTGTGCTGGGCTCTAGAGACAGCCTGCAGAGCTGGGTCATGCCAGCCACTTTGTTTCAGGGGGAGATTGTATTAATTCCTGCTTGGCATTGGGGTAGTCTGCCACAGTAGCAAACAGCAAGGATATTTTCTGGGATCTGCTAAAGAAATAGTGAAGTTTTTTCAGCCCTGAGACTAGAGAGGTCCCTGTAGGATCACTTGAGGCCAGATCTCCCAGCTGAAATGAACACCTCTTTACAAAGTCACTCCATCTTCCAGACCTTTCCCTGCTATCTTCAGAAATGAATTCTCCAGTGAGGACAAACCAGATTTTAGGCTGGATCTGTAATTAAATAAGAAGCTGCCAAAGAACCAGCCTGGCTCATGTTAAAAGCCCCTTTTTGGCATGCAGTGTCTGAGCATCTCTCAAGGTAACCTAAACAAAAGCCATTCCACAGCAATGCTAACAAAAGAATTTTGAGCTTTTTTTTTTTGCTCCTAAGTGAACAAACTTCTGCAGATCTTAGAAGCAGGGTGAAATTGCTGTAGCCACATAAATACAGTGCATCTTGCTTAGACCAGATGTGGTTAGTCAAAGAAATTGGTTATAGCAGACAGAAAACAGATGTCCCAACCACATAAATTAAATCCAAAGCATTTTTTGCAGGATATCATAGACAGAAATGGCACTTCTTAGTGGGCATCTTCTGACCACCTTCTGCAAGCCTTCATTAGCACTCTCAGGATGAGCAGGAGACAGGTGGCACAGGAAAATAGTCTTTTTGCAAACAAGACAAGAGAAGATGCCAGTATTTCTGTCAGAATGGAGCCACACAGCTGTGCCAGCTCACTTAACACCCTACCACAGAATCTCAAACATCTCTACACGTGGAATATTACACTAAATTTCTCCTGTTGGTGGAGGTGGATGGGATAAAGGAGGAAACAAGGACAATGCCTGTGTCTCCTCTCCTTGTCCCAGTAATGGAAAACTCCTTCCATTCTGCATGTTTTCACAATGTCCCCAGCCCTTCATCACAGGGAGAGCTACAGCAAGGGCTGTGGGTGACAGCATGACATGAAGTGACTGCCTCCTCATCCTAGGGAGTAGGGAACAACGTGGATCTTTAACGAGAAACTTCTTTAATTTGAGGATGGCAGAGCACTGGAACAGGCTCCTTAGAGAAGTGGTGAAGTCTCCATCTCTGGAGACACTCCAAACCCATCCTGTGCAACCTGCTCTAGGTGACCCTGCTCTGACAGGAGGATTGGACTAGATGATCTCCAGACATCCCTTCCAACCCCTATCATTCTATGATTCTGAATCCTTGAAGGTTTTCCTAGAGAGATCCAGGAAACCTCTCCACGGAGAAAGCCATTCCTGTGTAGATCTGGGGGGACAAAGAAAGTTATTTAACATCAGCAGCCTGAGAAAAGCTGAGTAGCACTGCCGTAGTTTAAGGCACAAAGGTAAGCACACTAGCTACAACCTAGAGGCTAGCACCCCTAAGTTATTCTTTGCATAATTAATCTTTCTTGAAAACCTAATGATACTCATTTTTTCATACCTCCAGGTATCTACCTACTGGTAAAAGAAGTGGAAAACTTGTCACACTCCAGAGCTGCACATCTTTAAGGTCAGTAAAATATCTTGTTGCACTTGCATTTCTATTTCATCTCAACATCTTTAAGAGACAAATTTTGGCAGAAGGTGCCTTCAATATTCAAAGGATAAAGCAGTTTTTACAATGGTACCCCAGGAACCTTTGTTCTGATGTGATCTCTGCAGCTTGAAAACTAATCTAGAAAACCTAAGTCCTATTAAAAGGAAAAGATCTTTTCTGGGGGAAAATGATTCCTTAGGGTTTGATATATAGAAAAAAAAAAAATCAAACCACAAATTCTATGAATCTTGATTATACTTAGGGAATTGCTTTTGTGCTTCAAAACTGTTAGCTCAGCTCTGGTCAAAATCCAGTCAGAAGGAATGAGGCTGAAACATAAAGAGCCATGTGGGAGATCCCTGGTGAATCAAAAGCAGGCTCCTTTCAGCAAGGAGGAAACAGCCACCCTGGCTCTTGGCTTCCACCACAACTATGTGCTTTAGGGGGGTACTTTAGGAACAGAGTATCTTGATTCAGGACTAAAGTTGGTTGCACACAGTGTGAAAGTTTGGTCCTTTAGGCACGAAAGAATATAATTTCTAGGAATTAGAAGCAAAAAGAACAATGTAAAAATAGTGAGAGACAGGCCAGCTTAGACAGTCTGATCACAGAATTATTAAGGTTGGAAGAGACCTGTAAGATCAAGTCCAACCATCAACCTGATGAAACCCTCAGAGGAAAAATAGTAAGCATAAGGGAACATTAAGTAGTAATTCTATGTTTTGGTTTTGGGTTTTTTGAGTGTGAAAATACCATCTTCTGTTGACTTTCTTCCTGGGGTACAGAATTTCTAGAGCTGAGCTAAACTCTGCCCTGCCTTTTAGACGTACACAAATAAAATCTACACGGCTCTAAGGTGTTGAAGACAGCAGATTATGGCCTTTTTTTCCTCTTTTTTAGTGTAAAGCGTGCTATAATCAAAGCAGAAAACTATCAAAAGGACCTAAGAATCTCAGAGGTTTGCTGCTGGCTGGAGTCAGAGCCCAAATGCCTCCTCCTCTTCTGTTTCCTCACAGAGGATATAAAGTGACAACATGTTCTGGCCTGGACTTGGAAATGTCAGGCAATAAATACACTGCAAATGTTGATTTCCCTGGACTCTCTGCAGGCCTGGAGAGAAATGGAGAGGCTCTTTAACAGGAGCTTACTTTTTCCTCCAGTAATGTCCTATAAAAAGCTATTTACTAGATAATGAATTGCAAGGGGCTGTCAGCTGAAAGTGATCTCTCCTGCAAGTGGTCATGGGAGGCACAATTTTATTTGGGCCATTTAATCAAAATCAAGGAAATGAGTTGAGATGTGAATTCTTCATGCAAATCTCTTTTCTACTGCCTGTTTCCTCTCTTTCAACAGCTTAGGATAGAATTTCCCAAACCATCAGTAAGGCTTAATACTCAATTCTATAGCAAACCACTATTTAAACATCTGCACCCCCACCTTAAAAACAAGATGCTTCATTTTTTTGTGTTTTCTGATCAAAAAACACTGAGGTCAGTTAGCTGGCTTCAAATTGACTGCTTTCTCCAAGCACCTCCTCCTCTCTATACTGTAAGCAGTTAAGAATGTTTTTCATTTGTTTTATAGTGCATTAGCAGGGGGAAACACTTAATAAGTAAATAGAAAACTGAGCTGAAGCTCCTTTCCCATGCTGAGTCTCTCTGCCAGCTCCCTATATTGACATTTGAAGGGAGCAAATGTGAAGACCAAAGAGAGTCCAGTCCTCATAGAACCCTCCCTTTTCTCACTGAGAAAGCCAAGAGCCCCAAGTTGCTAAATATGCTGATTCAGAGAATGCAAAAGGCATTGTGGATATATTACCTTCGTAGAATCATAAAACCACTCAGCTTGGAAAAGACCTTCAAGATCATCAAGTCTAACCATTAACCTAACACTGCCAAGTCCACCAATAAACCACATCCCTCAGCACCACATCTACACATCTCTGAAACACCTCCAGGGATGGTGACTCCACCACTTCTTTTGGCAGCCTGTTCCAGGGATTGACAACCCTTTCAGGGAAGACATTTTCCCTAATGTCCAACCTAAACCTACTCTGACACAACTTGAGGCCATTTCCTCTTCTCCTATCACTTGTTACTTGGGAGAACAGACTGACCAACACCTTGCTCCAACCTCCTTTCAGGGAGTTGCAGAGAGCAAGGTTCAGCCTCCATTTCTCTAGGCTAAATAACCCCTCAGCTGCTCCTCCCAAAAAGTAATAATATATGAAGTGTACTGCTTTTACTGCCATTACAAATCCTGACTCCTTGTACAACATCCCACTCAAGCAAGAGGGACTTCCCTGTGAGTAGAGGTGGCAGAACCTACTCAAAGGCAATGCCCAGTGATGCTCATGGACACAGCCACACAACCAACACTAAGAAGTCTTTCCTTCCACCCAGGTGCTTACGATTCAGAAACCAAATTGGTTGCTCTGCTATTAGAGGGAGAGAAGAACATCTGCACTGCACTAGCCCTTGACAAGGTCTAGCACTGGATCTTATTAACCCTCATTGCCACTCACCTCCCAACTTTGAGTGCAGACAGAGCTTCCCACGGGCTGCCTGCTCCCTCCTCTCAGACCTCCACCCTGAGCTGGGGAGCAAATGCCACATTCTCATTGCACATCAGGAGTTTCTAGAGTCTAGAATTAGCAATCAAGATGGATTTCCTGTCACAGCCTTGCAGCTTGTTGCTTCACACACCAGTTAGGATCATTATGACTATGTTTTTGCTACATAAAGAGGTAGTTCTGTGAGCAACAAAAGTAATGCAGCCTTTCCTTTGTGGATTTCTTCATGCCTAATAAAGCTGAGAACTCACCTTGCAGTTCTACACTGAATGGAAATCTGTGACTTGCTCCCTATTCTTACAGCTGTTGTAGAGCTAATATTGTTGAGGTCTCTTCCTTTTCATTTAATTGGCTGAGACTAGTTCAAATTTCACTGAAGTTGTCCAAGAAATGAAACGTTCAGGGTAGACAGACAGGAGAACACCAGGTGATTGAAAACACCTTGGTTCTGAAGGATACAAAGCCAATAAAAACAAGAAGTAGAAAAAACCCAACCTTTTTTTATAACAGTGCTTAACTGCAGGGGAAAACCTAGCTCAGGCTAGGACTGTAAATGCTTGGCTAGCTCTGCTCATACTTTACAAGCACACTTGTTCCAAACATTTAATAACTGTGAGAATGTGTTAGATTTTTTACTCCTGAAATATTTCATTAGACTCTTCAAAGCAGGTCAAGGAATATTGTGTGAAAACCAACTATACATGGACACCTTTAGCACTTTTCAGTCTTGGCAAAGGATTTTAAGAGAGAGGATTTGCTTATATTTGTCAATGAACAGGGATTTTATAGAAGAAAAGCAAGTTCAGAAGATGGGATTACCAACATGTGTTTTGGTGGGGAGGGATGCTTTTGCCAAGAATATTTTGGCTGAAGAAAAACGAGGTAACTGCTGCATTTTTGAGCAAAGCACCATCCCATGTAGCTATAAACAAAAGAACCACTAGGCCCTCAAACAATGCACACACTATTCAATTAAATGACTTTTTAATGAAAATAGATCCCTTAGCCCCTGGAACACCTGTTATAAAAGCTCTCTCACCTGACTGCTTTCAACAGATAGGCTTGAATCATTTAGCTGTGAGCTAAATGAGCTGAGGGTGGGGAGGAAAAGGGGTACCTGAATGAAAGAGCACAGTAGTGTGGTAGCATAATGCAGTTAGGTACTGCTAATGTGCCTGTTACACACCAAATGAGCATCAGTCACTCCTATTTTACTTCTTAGTACAGCAGCACTAAGAGGGAAACAACTACAGATAAATAAATGGGGTGTAAGGGAGCTCCTCTCTAGACTGTTGCTATTCTGGAGGGGAAGACAGTTTTCTCTTCTCTCTGAAAGTTTCCCTTTCTCCTCCTTCCTTTCACATATGTAATGGCCTTTTCCACAAATGGAGTCTTTTTCTGCCTCTGCAGCTGAGCTGCCTGTTCCTCCTCCCATATCAACCCCTTTTATCATCAATGGAAGCAAGAGGCAGAGGGGAAAAAGCTGACAGGAAGTTCTGTCAAAGTTTTTTTTTTCCCTTTCCCTTCAAGGAGGAGAGAAAACTAGGGTAGATTTTGGGTAGAAGAGTATATATTACAGAAAAGGAGAAAATCAGGATGATGGTGAGAAAGGATTTATGGGCTTGGGAGGGAAAGTGATGGTCAAGATGCTGAATTGGAATAAAAGATCCCAGTGCCATTGACCAGCTGAGGAACAGCAGTATTTGTGGGAAGGCAAAGGGAGCGACCTAAATTCAGTGAGCTCCATCTGCCCTCACCACAGTATTCAAACACCCCATCTTTCCCAACCACCCAAGTTATGAACTTCTGAACTGGCACCAGTGAATTCAATGAGGCTTCATATAACAGCTGAAGTCACAGAGCTAAGCTAGAGCTCAGTTATCCCCAGCACATATTGAAGGCCTCATTCCCTCACCTTCTACCATGTGTAATCATTTAGGCTTGTCCAAAGTGAGGCAAATGGGGTAATTGAAACACTGTGGTTGCACCTTGTGCAGATTTTTCTGCTAGAGTAAGTGACTGGGAGTTAGCCTTTTCCTTCCTTTCCCTCAAGAATTACCAATATTATTTGGAAGCTGCACTGAAGTCACATCAGGGAAGTCATCATCAGACTTGAGAAACAGCCCAGAAGTCAGAACTGTAACACTCCTTTTATCCCTGAGATGAGAAACCAGCCTACAACTCCGAGATGGACAACACCAGCGATGCAAAAGTAAAGTGCTCACAGGCTCTTGCTGCAGCACAGATGAATGGCTGGGCAGAGCACAAGCTCTACAGGAGATGGAAGACACCACAGAGCACACAGCACTCCTGAGCAGATCCATTGCAGCCCCTTTCCAAAGCCAAGGTGTTGGAGTGAGTGTTTGAAAACACACACTCATTGTGTTGGCAGAGTTCAAACCAGAGAGCATCAGCAACCTAAAGTAGTGAATTACACAGAAGAAACTTTAACATGTGGCACAGAGAAAGAGGGGAGGGGAGGTCAGATAGCTGAAATACAGATTACTAACTCCACCTTCACCTACACTACAGCAATACTAGGACACAGTTTCTCCCACCTCGATACTTCTGGAGGAATGTGTGACAGATAGAAAAGGGATATACACTGTAAGTCATGCAAAGTACCCCCAGAAAGTGTCAAATTCTTTCCAATAGGTGCTTGTAGAAGCTGGAGGTAAAGACCAGAGAAGTCCTTGGCACTTAAATAGATGAATTTTACCCAAAGCACTGTACTGAGTAGCCTTAAATACTTTTTGAAGAAAAGAGGTGATTTCATGGGGTCCTCTGCCAACCTGATTTTCTTCAGTTCTCCCTGTGGTAAGCAACAGGGCAGCCTCACTTATTTTCAGGTTCTCCCTTTCTCCATGGTTCTAGGCAGCAATGCTACCCCACAGTGAGATGAGTTTCTGAGACACAGTCACTGCTTTCCCACCGATTCTTTTCATGGAAACACAATGCAGAGCTTTCAGTGGATTTACTGCTAACTCAAAGCTTGCCTAAATGGAATGGGATGATCCACACCATAAACCTCAGGACCTGACTCAGTTTTCATCCTTCTACCATGGATCTGTGCCTGTCAGTGGAGATATGTGAATTTATAGCAGTTTAAAATATGGCTCATGAACTCCAGTGGAGCTACTCAACTACCACTGGTGCAAGTGGGATAAGAACTGAGCTCTTTGAGAAGCTAAACTCACAAGAGATTCCACTGATGCAAAAATGCCTGGAGTTCCTCCCTCCTCATTGTTATATCTGGCACAGATGAAGTATGTGGGTAATAGAAATCTTTCTCATTAATGTCCTTCAGGAATAAGGGCTACTGAAGACCAAGGATCATGGTAACAATCACACAGCAGACCCCACTGCTTAGAGAGGAAAAGTCTGCTGTGAGATGGCTCCATGTTGGCTTCAGCTACTTGGGAGTGTGTGGAAAAGGGGAAAGACACAGCCCTGAGAGAACAGAGGGTGAAGAGTTCTCTCTCTCTCTCAAACCTATTTCCTATGCACAGTATACACTCCAAAGCTCTAGGGAGAAGGGAGTTGGTTATATTCTTCAGGCTGTGGTTAGGTTGCTGGGATCTGGTAAATAAAAACCATTTTTACAGCTCATTAAGTGGAGCTTTGGGAAATGTTCTCATATCCTTTTCCAAGGGGCTGTGGAGAGCTTGCATTGTGTGGTGGGTCAGGGAAGCAGTCATTTCAAACTAAGGGTTTGACTAGATACTGGGCTGAGGGACACTGGTGTGTAGCCTTCTTATCTGGCTGATATGGTGGTTGCTAACATGTTATTGCTTCCACTTGTTTGGGGCCCAAATTATTTGAGTGTTTATTTTTGTTTGGGGTTGTTGTTTGGTTTTTTTTGTTGTTGTTAAAGGTGCTCTGTCAACTTAGAGAGATTCCCAGTTACAGGCAGTGTTACCAAAAACAAACCAACCTTTCCTCTCCTTTATCTTGTGCATATTTTCAGGGGAGGAAGCACAGACATTTCTCCAGCTCATTTCAGCCTTGCTGTCATTGGTCATAGGAACACAATTTGTCACCTCCATGCCTGGCTTTGGCCAAGAATGCTAAGACTCTGCACTGTGCTAAGAATTTTTAGTTTGCTTGCATGTGTATCCTCGCAAGGAGCCATGAGCTGCTCCAAATCACCCCTGGCACTGACAGAGGAAGGAGAACAAGAAAGAAGGTGACAATGGCAGAAAAGTCATTGCCTGGCATTTGCGTTTTCTTCTGTACAGAGTGATATCACCTTCTAAGCAGCCAGCTTTGTGGTTTGTGGTAGTGGAGAACAGTCCCTCCACCTCTTCCGAGACAGACATAGGGCAGCTGGCCAGCTGGAGCACTCTAAGTTACATTATTGAGCTCAGTGTCATGTCACTCCTGATTTAGGACTTGAGTCTGTACCACTGCAGTCAGCTCAGCCCTTATATGCTGAAGAACTGGATTGTAGATGGCTATAAAATTAGTCCTATAAACTAAAAAGCTCATAGCATCCCTTCTCTGACCTATTTGTCTTTAATACAATTAACAGCACATCCTGAACATGAACTCACTGAAGGAATGTTAATGGCTACACTCACTCTGGTCTAGAAATACTGCTACAGTTTATGGGCTTGAGTAAACTGCTGTCTTTCAAAAGTCAAAGCCATAAAGTAACTCCATTCAAATGTCAGAATAACAGAGTTTAGAAGAAAGCTACTAACCTGGCTGAGCAAGCAAAGCTTGACCTGCTCCATGGGCAATTCTTAATCCTGAATGGATTTTAGTTGCTCAGTGATGTGATCACAGATAGCAACACTGACCCCAGTTTCAAAATAGAGACAACTGAACTCCTTTACCTTCTCTGCAAGTGACCTGAAGTGGTGACAGAAGCAGGCTGGGACAGGACTGAGCTCACTGCTGAGAGTTCACCCAGAGCCCCATGTTCTAAGTCAGTATTCCTTGATTTTTTTCAGGCTGATAATCCTTATTTGCAGTTAGCAATTTTCAGGAGCTTCCTTGCATTAACTTTGAAAGCATTTGGAAAGTAAGACAGAAATTAAAAGTTAGGGTATTTCTGGGAGGTTTAAGAGGTTGATACAAGCACTTGATCATGAAGGATATGATATGCCCTGGCTGAGAAGCAACCTCTGCACAAACCTCCTAATAGTTTCCTTAGATCAATAATTGCCTGATCATCCAAATATGCTAATCACCAGTTAGGAACCACTACATGAGGCCAGCTTTCCCAGACTGCTAAGCCATAAAAGCCTGGGGATAAAGTGCTCTCACAGAACCCAAGGCCCACACACACGCACATGGAAGCTCATTCTGATCACACCAAAGGGCACTCAAACATTCAGAGAGCACTGGACTGATGAAACTTCTTGAAATAAGAAGTCTCCCTCTCTCTGAACTCACAGAAAGAGTTAGCCACACCACAAACTGGATTTGTAAATTGAGGGTGAGCTTATCCAAAACACAACATATCTCTTAGGTCCTAACTGGACTCTTGAAACTGGTTGAATGGTGACATCACACCAGAAGATTATCACTCAAGGCATTCTTAAGATCAAAATCTTAAAGATCTTTATGAGAAACTGCACAATCTAAGCCAAGTGTTAAACCACTGTAACTAAACTCCAATTAGTACTAAATAGCTAACCACCTCATTGCACCCACAACCATCTCAGCCATCCTGCTTTGAAGATCACTGGAAATCTTTGCAGGCTGAAATGCAGAGGAAGAACTGAGTGCTTCCATATCACTGGTGCAAAGAACACCCATGTCCCCATCTCTGTATACCTCTGAGGTATTTAGAGTACCAAGAGGAAAGCAGAACAATCATACCAACAGCTTTCTGTAGGAAAGCCTAACCTTGGCCTTCCAAGTGTGGAATTTTGCATAAATCCATGTTTCCAAACACACATCAAATGGAGAGTTACACAGAGAAGTAAACAGATATTCAATAAAATTGATACATAACATCTTTCAGTTCCAACACTTTAAGGAATGTTTAGTGTCCTCTGATTGTTTTTAAACAAGAAATATTTGAACCATCAGAGCAAAATACTTAAATTTCCTCATAAACCAGCAGTGAATGAAGAACACTGCAAGAGTGCCAAACTGGTCCAGAGTTTGCAAGTTTGTGGAAAAGCCTTGTAAGGAATATACTGCATGCAAGCTCAAACAACAACCAAGTGGACTTGAAAGCTAGGAAAGATGCCTATCATCTAAAGCTGTGTATTTTAATGTTGGCATTATGCTTGAAAGGGAACAGCCAAACCAAGAGGGTGTGCCTGGAATACATTGCTTGGGAGGAAATTTGCTGATTGGCAGCAAACAGGATGGAGCTGACAGACAAATCATTTCTGGGGCTGATTCAAAGAAATGATCCTGGACTTGGTTAAGAGTTTCCCCAAGGAAGGAGCCTGTCACTGCTGATTAGTTTCTCAAAATGATCCTGTTTCATTGGGTAGAATGAATTGGTTTAATCTTTACACTTGGTAAATGTCCCTCAGGAGTGTTTTTTCAGCATAGCATGCCATGCACATGCCTATCTGCAGAGAACCTTCACATAAAATGAGTTCTAATTCTTCAGTGTTCTTATTTCTTCATTGCTACAATTCCTTGTAGCCCTGTGCCAAATTAATTGGCCTCGGGAAGTGACAGAAATGCTCTCTTGTCACCTCTATCAATGTCACCTTCTGTTATCTACCTGCATGCGCCTTTGGGAGATGCCTGCCAGTCCTTCTGAGGCCATCAAGTTCTGACACAGTTCACACTGTCACTTCTCAAAACAGAGGAAAATGTTACTTTACAGACATGAGGGAAGTAGGAATGTGAACTTTCTGCCCAGAAGTTTTAGGGTATTTTTCTTCCCAATGCACAGCTTCACTGTTCTTTTTCTTCACATGCATATGAAAGGGGAAAGGGAAAGTTCTAGCTATTAAAGATTGTTAGGCTCAAAAAGAAACTCCAAACCCACAAACAAACTAACCCAAAACATTGTCTCTGCCACTCCTTCCTCCACACACTCTTCCCCTGCTCCAGCATGTGGTCCCCTCCCATGGGAGACAGTCTTCCATCAACTTCTCCCATGAGTCTTCTCCATGGGCTGCTATTTTGCACTAACTGCCCCAGTGTGGGTCCCCTGTGGGGTCACAGTCTCCTTCAGGCATCCACCTGCTCTGGTGTGGGGACCTCCACGGGCTGCAGATGGATCTACTCCACTGTTGACCTCCATGGGCTGCCTCACCATGGTCTTCACCACAGCGGAATCTCTGCTCTAGCACCTGAAGCACCTCCTCCACCTCCTTCACTCACCTCAGTAATTTGCAGAGTACTTTCTCTCACATCTGAGTGACTGCAATTTCTGTCACTCAGCAACTTCTTCCCCTTCTTAACTAGGTTATCCCAGAGGTGCTACCACCACCACCGATGGGTTCAACCTTGGCCAGCAGCAGGTCCATCTTGGAACCAGCTGGCACTTGTTTCATCAGACACAGGGGAAGCCTCTAGCAGCTCCTCATAGAAGCTACTCCTGCAGCCTCTCTGCTACCAAAATTGTGCCACACAAACCCAATATGAAGCCCCAGTGCAACACAGGAGAGAGGTTTTAGTGGGTTTTTTTGTGGTCTTGTTTAGGTTTTTTTATACTTACTTCACTGGGAAGTAATAAATCTTCTGAAGGCAAAAGTAGCTGCTAGTATCATTACGAGACTTAAGCATGGCAAGATAAGACTCCCTGAAGTCAAAGCAGCTTATTTGTGTCAAAGAAAACAATAGAGAAATTTATATTTCCACTCCCAAGTTTTATGTTACTGCAGAAGATTTGGTCCTTGAGCAATTAATCATAAATCAAAACACAAGATACTGGTTTCCTTTTCCTTTGAGAGAGAAGTAGAAGGTGTACCAAGAAGAAAAAATAAGAGCTTGCTTGCCAGTGTGTCAGATGGAAGCTGTGTTAAGGGAATCACTCTATTTTCTCCCTCAACAGCAACATGGAATTTCTGATTCAGCACTAAGCTAATGAACTGGGTGGTGAGCAAGCTTCAAAATCCACAGACTCCCTTTGAAGGGAGCTGAACAAATTTAACTCAGGAAGTGCTGCTCACAGAGCATCTTCAAGTGCACTCTTTGCTTTACAGAGAGTGCCAAGGGGAGGAAGTGGAGAAGACTTGATGTCTAAGCAGAGAAACACAAAGCACTGATAACCCCAAGGTGGAAGGAAAAATGTAGGACATGAATTTTTCACATGTTCATTAAATTAGTGGCCATTCTTAAAAAGCCAGAACTCCCAGTACAGGAAGGATATAGATGTGCTGGAAGGTATCCAGAGAAGGGCCACAAGGATGCTCAAAGGCTGGAGCACCTCTCCTATGAGGACAGGCTGAGAGAGTTGGGATTATTCAGTCTGGAGAAGAGAAGGCTCCAGGAGACCTTCTTGTGGCCTTCCAGGATCTGCAGGGGCTACAAGAGAGCTGGGGAAGGATTTGTTAGGATGTCAAATAGTGCTAGGACTAGGGGGAATGGACACAAGCTTGAGGAGGGGAGATTTAGGTTGGATGTTAGGAGGAAGTTCTTCCGCATCAGGATGGTGAGCCACTGTGCCAGGTTTCCCAGAGAGGTGGTGGCAGCCCCAGCCCTGGCAGTGTTGCAGGCCAGGCTGGCTGGGACTGGGAGCAAGCTGCTCTAGTGCCAGGTGTCCCTGCACATGGCAGGGGGGACTGGCACTAGATGAGCTTTAAGGTCCCTTCCAACCCTGATGCTGGAGCCTTGAGACAAGTGACAGTGCCAATGAGAGTGCCCAACTCACAGGTCAAATAACAACCAACTGAGGAAAGAATTACAACATTCCTCTTCATATCAGCTGCAGGAATAACCTTTGTATGAAATCTCTTCAGCTGCTACCACCTCACACTGTGTGTTTAGCTAGCTGACTGCTTGCCAGCCAAAGAAGGAACTCTTGTTCCATATGAAGGTAACTAATTTTTGTAAGAGGTTTTCCAGATGAAGAATTAAAGGTTTCTGAGAGGTACTTAGCACTGTCTTCTCCCTCCTTCTCGAATGGACTGGAAGGTGGCTGAAATCACTCAGAAACCTCCCTCGATGGCCACAGAACTTCACCTAGTACATCCATCTACCAGTGGAAGGCATGTGACAGTTAAGAGTTTAGGTCAGCATTGTGACTTCTGCCAAAAAAACCCCAGGAATTTACAGATTGCTCTTATTCATCAACTAAATGGGGTGATGGTTTAAGGTTTGGGTTATTTTTTTCCCCAGAAATGGTATTTTTCAGTCCTTCCCTAAAATGATCACTGCAATTTGTGCACATACTGCAGAAAAAAAACCCATCCCAAATCCAATCTAAATATTATTAAGCTACAAGACCTCTGGTGGGAATCAAGTGGGGAAGAGCAATCTAAAGTTTGTAACTACCCTTCCAACCATCTTCCACCAGCAAAATGGTTTCTTGTTTTAAGGCAGCATATTGACACAACTCAGGTTTGAATCTTCAACACTAAACATGCATCTAGCATCAGTGTGTGCCAAATTTCTGGCTACCTAATCTCCACATCTTTTTCATTCCTAGTGACTCTGCTGGGGTTCCTGAACTGTTCTAGAGGGAAGAAGCACAGGACTGATGTGTAATTATTTTCTTTCCAGGGGGATTTTTGCAGATAGTTACAGGTTCTCACAAAACAAGCTCTAAGTTTACTATTTCTGTGACCAAGGAATAAGAAATCTTTATTCCCATTTCTGTAGAGAATGCCATTTAAAAAGCTTGTGCTTACTTAGTATATTAACTTTCTATCTGTTATTCCCAAATAATTCCTCAGCTGACAAGGAGCTCCTGTTTGAGTGCACCACATTAAGAATTTCAGTGGAATTCAGTTATACCTACAGAAGTTTATCCTTTAAATGCTCTGATTCTGTACAAGCCTGCCCAGGAGCAATTAGGAGATCCAGCCAATTCCCCATTGCCATACAATAGCTCATTGCTCACCATAACTCTACTCAAATTATGCCATTCAGATATCTTAAATTTGCATCTTTCCTCTCCTCAGTGAGAGAATATATTGCTGTATGGAACTGAGGACATAACTGATGATTCAGTGTGCAGCAAAAGGTTCCAAAATATACTGCTAACAGCCACTAAATTCTGCTCATGGTCCACATATTTTCTTGGAGTGTGAAATTATTTGTGGAGGCAAGGATTCTTTATATGAACAGGAGCAAAACGGGAAAAAAATACAGGACAGTACCGAGACAAAGAATTAAAAATATAAAATGTGGTGAGGTTTTATTTCTTCTCCTGAATTGTCTGAAGAATTAGGTCATCTGGACCAGGCAAGAACTACATATACAACTGGTATTAATGAATTCAAAAGAGGAAATTCTCTTTAGAGTTGTTGTGGAAGGGTTACAAAATATCTCTGTGCCCCAGTAAAACAGGATTTAACACTGCTGGAGTCTCTGAAGTTTTCTGTTTAACTTGCTAAGTCAATTAAAGCAAGACTTCTCCTTGGAATTCTGTTTTATGCTTTTCAGTAGAAAAGCTCAGATTCACTAATCTCACTACAAATGAACATTAAAAACATTTAACATATGTTAAAGACTCCTCTACATCTCTCAGACAGAGCTGTGCTAGAGGCTGAGGCACAGACACAGCAGTGGCTAAAGACAAATATACTGCTTCCAGGTGTGCTGGGATGAGCAGCATTTAGAATAGCTCTTCAAAAGATGTTAATTTTGCTTGCTTTCTTCCAGCAGATCCCTTCCTACAGCTTTCCGGAGTGTTAAGGAGCTCTGGGCTTGTCATATTATGTCTGTTATCAATAAATGTTCCCAGGGCAGAAAGGTTAGACGGATGAAGAATTTTGGTAGCTTTTCTTCATCAGTGTCTCTTAACTGCAATCTAGCATTCTAATCATTAGTGTCACTAATTTCCTCCTGAGACTGAGATTGTCACTGTTTGCAACTGCATTTGCTCTAACCCTTGCATACCAGAAGCTAAGTTGCTCTATTTGCACTGCTTTTCAATTTGCAAGCAATCATGGAAGCCAGAGGATAGTGAGAACTAAAGGTTCCTTTTACTGCCTGGCAAAAGAAGACAATTTCAAAGCAGTGGCAATTACTTGTGTTGTATTTGCAGAAAACTGCTGCTCTAACTTGAAATGTGGTTCAAGCTCAGAAATGCTTTGCAGGTTTATTACCATTTTACAAGTCTATTTTAAGAAAGAGCATCTTTCACACAACCAGCCCCAAAGAGGCATCTCCTATTAGACTGAAAATTACCACATAAAAGTCTATTATATGGTTAAAATGAAGTTCTCTCATTTAATGGACTCAATTGCCTAAATTATGGTGGACTATCTGCTAAAAGAATTGAGATGACTTCTTGATCATCTGACTCTCTGCAAATTGGCCAGACCAACCCATGCAGGTCTTGGCATAAGGATGAGCCCCATAATCTCTGTTTCTGTGTCATAGAAGGATACTGGAAAGGCAATGTGCTGCTTCACCACACACAAATAGCTTGTAAAACTCATTGCCACAGAACACCACTGAGGACAAGAGCTTGGGAAGGCTCAGAGAAGGATAACACATTTATAGACAAGTGGAAGTCTGCTGTCATCACCATCTATCTGGAAAAAAAACTAACTAGAAATGGTGCAGGCAGCCTGGTGATCTGCTTAATCAGGGACAATGTCCTACAGACAGCTCTCTCTTACCATCCACAGGTCTACATGGTATATGTCACAACACTGATGTTGAATTCACTAGATGTCACAATACTGACATGGAATTTACTAGATTACACTGGATTTAACAATGCCTGCTTTTTTGAGCAGGCCTGTGAATCTAAACACAGAAGGATAAAGCTCTAAGTTGTACAAGAGAGTTCCCTGGCCTCCCTGCTCTTAAAACACACAGCCATCATTTGTAAAAGGAGAGTAAGCCTTTTGCAGTTTTCTAACCTGAAAGCACACTTCAGCTTTTCACCACCAGATAAATAGAATCCTTCCTCTCCTCTCCTTCACAAATAAAATGTAAATCAAGCACTTTTCTGAGAAGTCACAGAGATGTCAAACTGTGCAAGTGCTCTGGATGGGCTCACTGTCATCTTCAGTTTATTTAGGAGAAGATTAAATTGCAATAAAGAGCAGAAAACATTGCAGAATTCTGCGTCATTTGGCAGAGATGCAAGGGAAGGAGAAGGCAATGCCACACATCTGCTTCTTGTCATGCTTCAAGCCAAAAACCCATGTGACAATTGCTTTTGCTTTTTATTACCATGCATACCAGAAAATTCTGAGCCTCTCCCTCCTATTATGGCCATAGCAGTTCCCAATCTGTTCACTCATGTGAAGTGTGGGGTAAAATTCCTGCTTAACCAACAGTTACTTATGAACTGTTAGGTAAAAGGGAGGGTAGGCTCCCTCCTAAAAAGCCTTGTGGAAAGCTCACAGCAATGGTGGCTGATTCTGCAAATAATGAGCAAGAAGAATGTTTCAACCTTGCTCAGTTTCCATGCAAGGTGGGAGGGTGTTTTGGGGGGAGCTCTGATGGAGAAGGGCTTAAGCCCTGTGGATTTTAGGGTTGGGTGGGCAAAGAGCAGCCCTGGCTGGTGGTGGTGGTGGAGCACTTTGTTTTCCTTTGTATTACCAGGCTACCTTCCTGTAAATTCCCCATTACCACATTTTCTGAACTCATAAGAAATGGGAGGAAATGGAAAGGGTGAGGTCAGTCCTTTCTGCATTAAGCCTGATGCCTGTTCTGGCTTCTTTGATATGCCCCTAGTAACTCATTCTCCATAGCTGTGCATCAGATATTCCACCCAAAAACTGAAATCACAGAATCATTTAGGTTGGAAAAGACCCTGTACATCAGGTCCAACTGCTAACCTAACACTATTAAGTCAACCACTAAATCATGTTCCTAAGCACCAGCTTCTACACTTTAAAACGTACATTTTACACACTAAGGGGAATTCAGAGGAAACAAAGAGGCAACAGAGCACCAGAGACTATTTGCTAAGCAATCAGTGTGCTAGAAGTGGAAAAGATTATGTCGACCATCAGTGTAGAGATAGTAAGGGGACATCAGGTGCCTTCATGTTGCTCTCCCCTCTGCCCTGCCTGGTGCTGCCAGCACTGGGAGTCTCATGGCAGAGCTAAAGCATAGGAAGTTGTTTAAGGATTGTCTCATGGAGCAGAGAAAAGCCTGCCCAGGAAAAAGACAACCTGGCAGCTCAGGTACAAGAGATCTCTTCCTGCTGTGCCTACACCACAGAAGCAGAGCAGCTTGAGGAAAAGAAGCATTGTCCAGAGACTGCTTCTGCACAGAGCTGGGATCCAACCTGGCATTTGCCCTAAGCAGGAAGGGACAGATTTAGCTGCTCTCTCCTCCTCTGGCTTTGTGCTGCAGCTCACTGACACAGCCATGTCTAGTAGCTTGGAAAACACTATTTCAGTGTAATTAGTGAGTTTACCCTTTCCATTGAAGGGTTCATTAACTCCTGACTGTACAGACCAATATTGTTACAAGGAATATTAATGATCTGTAGCAATTCATAATTGGGTGTTCTTAACAAAATACAAGGTTGCTTCATCAATAACCTGGAAAGCTTTGACTAGTACAAAGTCCTCAACTGCAAACCTTATCTGTCTCAAGCAGCATGGACCCAACCCAGAACATGCATGAGAGAGACTGAGAGAGGATGAGCTGTGGATATGGGGATATGGTAGGGTATGAAGAAAGTTACCTGTTATTAATTTCTTTGGTTTTGTCCAGTTAAGTAAGTCTTATCAATCTATGATTTATAGATTTAAGCATACACTTTCAGAACAAAAAAAGCTGATAAATGACTGAACAGTCCTTATGGTTTTGGCCAGCCATGGGCAGCCTGAGAAGCTGATAAACAGTATAAAAGTCCATTTTTAAACAACTATAAAATCAGATGCAGCATTATCCATCAAAATATGCCAGAAGCTTAGTCTCCTGTGCTTACAGTTTCCACATGCAACCTAAAATCTGCCTTCTCCCATTACAAGGATTTGTATTGCTCACACAGAGCGTGTAATGCCCAAGGCCTCACATGAAGGTCCTGGGGCCATGCTGCTGCTTCTACTCTGCTCCTCTCCAACTGCATCCTCCCAGCTTCTCACCTTCATTCCTTCCATAAGCCAAAGTTAGATCTTGACACTAAATAAATCAATGGCCCAGGCTAGTAAAATAGAACCTTTTCCCTCTTGAATTGCCCTTCTTAATAGAGACAACTCTACCAGATGACTACCAATAGACACTGCTTCAGAGGATGATAAATGGAACAACGTACAGAAGCACTAGGTCCTAACCAATTCACCTCTAACATTACAAGCCTTTAACTGCTGAATTTTTGAAGAAAAGTGAATAAGCAGTAAACAACTTTCAAATTCATTGTGCTCTATCCCCACTGAGAAGGCAGCCATTGGTTTGGTACCAGGTCACCCTTGACAAAAAGTAAGCAAACATTAGTACAGTCTCCCTGGCAAATTTACTGAAAAAGCAACTTTGACCTTAAAGTTTAATATCCCTGAGTGGTACAAAAACTATGAGCTTGATACTATTAGAGAGATTTTTCTGGCTTCCCAGAATCCATTGCCTAGCTCAGCATAGCTCATACAATCAGGCTTTAAAGTTCCAGTGTTCTCAGAGGAAGAAAAGCTACCTAAAGCTGCTACTGAAAAATATTGCTCTTGATTTCAATCTTTGTAGCACCTAACCTTTGCCCACCTGGGCTAATGAGGTCAGGCTCCCAAACAAATACATCAACATAGCTGTCCTAAAGTGAGCAGTGCAGTGTTGATTTACACCAACTCTTGTTTTGGGCTAGGGAAAATCAACTTGAGGCTTTGAAGGCTAAGAAATTCTTATTGATGAAATATGGAAAAGAGCTACAAGAGTCCACAGCAAAGATTTATCTAACATTTCCCTTGTAGTGAGAGATTCATGCATTGCTTGCCAGCTTACAAATAACAGGATCATTTCCAATCCTGTTGAAATAGATTGAAAGCAGGTGGCAGCATGCTGCCAGCAGATAGATGAACAAAGGGATGTTCTGACACCTTGTAGAAAATCAGTGGAAGTGAATAACCTAACCCAAAATCTGCTTTCATATTTCTTGTTCCTAAAGTCTTTGCTTCTCTCCTCCACGTTCGTGGATGGAACACAAATCAGTCCAATGGAATGAATTACAGCCTCACATTTATGACTTCTTAAAACACATCCAATAAAGCCCGTGGAGTTCACTCTTTGGAACATTTTCTTCTGAAAGCTATGATTTGACACTTTAAAGAATCATCTCTTTCTCTGATTTCCTCTCTTGTAGGAGCTGAAATAAACACTGAAAATGAAAAAGAAACCCCCAAAACCTTAAAACACAAGAGAAGGTTAATACTTTCATTCAATCTTTCTGAGTTTGTGACCTATTTTTGAGACTGGGCAAAAATACTCTGCTAGTTACTGACTACCATAAAACAACTCTTTAACATGAATATTAGTGTTACTGCTGGCTGGGGATATGGATATTTCACCTGCCCTCAATCCCTCTTCTTAAACACAAACCTCCAAAGTGCACCATCTACCTACCTCCTTTTGCAGAAGCAATAAAAGCAATAAAAACAGAGCTAACAGGACTCAAAAGAGACAAGAACTATTTCAGTTTAGCTGTGCAGAGCAAGTTCAGGGATCATTGGTGCAGAGCTGAGTGTGCATGTATGACCATTTTAGACAAAAAGGTTTAATGTTAGCATAGTTAGGTGATTTTTTTTTTTTTTGTACACCATATCCTTACCTATCCAGAGAATGACCTACAGGTGTGGTTGGCATTTTGTGGAGTAGAGCTGATTCCACACAAAGGAGAGAAGCAGAACTAGACTGCCACTGTTCAGTTATCCTTTTATTCATCTAATACCAAACCATTCATGTGTAAAGTATGTATGCTTCTGTTTTGTCTCTTGAACCTATAACACTATCAATAGAAAATGTCAGGAATTTTCATTACAAAGAAACAGAAAACAGTTTAGGGGTTGGATTTTAATATTAGCAGAGGGTTTGCAACCCATGATTGCAATATTCTGCTGGGTATATGAGCCTTCAAGTAAAACAGGCAGTAAGGAAAACTGCCTTCAGAGGGATAATTAAGTGGCAGTTTCTAGATGCAGTATTCTGAACTCCAGTTTGCTCTTTTGGTTGGCATAGCCCACAGAAATTCTCACCAGTAGCAAAAGAAAATCTGTCAGACATTCCCATCAGATCTCACTTCGCTCTTCAAGTAGAAGCTCAAGAGTTATTTCCCTTTTGAATCTGGAATATCATTAGTGCCTCTTATCATGCATAAAAGATATAATATGATCTGGCCTGAAGCTTATTTTTATTAAAAGGCTTAACCCTACCTATGTTCACAAACATTCATAAAACACCAAGTTATAATTAAAAATACAATATCCAAGGTGTGGGTTTTTTTTCAATAGCCTCAAAGTGCCACACAGTTTTTATTGTTGTTTGTGGTTTGGTTTGTTGGTTGGTTTGGGTTTTTTTGGGTGAAATGCTAAAGATTCTCTGCCCCTGCCTTCTCATAGCAACAGCAAACGTTTTCCATTCTCACATATATGTTGCCTGAGTTAAACTTCTTAACTGGAAACATGAGGGAAGTTTCTATTTGGAACCTTGTAACTCAGATTAAAGAAATGCCAAACACTGCTCTTTCTGAGGGTTACTTAAAACACCTCTCTGCTCTGGGAAATCTAGACTCCTGGGAAAATGGGAGCTGGAGTTCGCTTGATCCCTTTCATAGAATCACAAAATAATTAAGGTTGGAAGAGACCTCTAAGATGATCAAGTCCAAGCATCTACCTATTACTCCCATACCACTAACCCATGGCCTTAAGTAGAGCATCTGTATGTTTTTAAACCCCTCCAGGGATGGTGACTCCACCACCTCCTTGGGCAGCCTGGGCCAAGACTTAACAACCCTTTCAGGAAAGAAATTTCTCCTTATATCCAATCTAAACCTCCCCTGCTTCATCTTGAAGTCATTTCCTCTCATCCTTACTTCCTTGGCCTTAATAATACCTTGCCCTTAATTAGAATGGAATCAAGACTATTTGGTTATGTTTCAAAGTGAATCTGTAAAGCAAACACCACTAGCTCCCATTTTACTGGGAAACTGATATTCTTAGAAGTTCAGCAACTTGCCCAAGGCTACACAATCATTATTGCCAAAACCAGGGTTTAGCAGCAGCCAGAGAACATTCTTAGAACTCTATTTCTCTGAAAGCTCAAGGTTCATTCTTCATAAAAAAGGGATGAAATATAATTACTTATCTCTAAGGATTCCTATGGTCTATAAATAACATTTTGGGGTATGGATGTTGCTCATCTAACAGAGCTTTTTGCATTTAGGAACATTCAATATGGGAAAAAATATTTTATGGAAGGAAAAGCTGAGATTCTTTTGTAAAAAACATATGTATAGATGTGGTAATTAGGGCCATGGTTTAGTGGCATGGTGATGGTAGGTTGATGGTTGGACTTGATGATCTTAGAGGTTTCTTCCAACCTTAACGATTCTGTGAAATGACAGGAAAAACTCAATTTCTCTTCTGTCAACTGCACTAAGGAAACAAAACAATACACCAACAGAGACAACAGGGATAAAGATGAAAGAGACATTTCTAAACACTGTTGTTTCTTCTGGGGAACATTTTTTACCACATAAATGTAATAAAATATTCATTCCAACATTTCCTGCCAGCAATCTCTTACGTGTCATAGCTGATTGAGTTCTGAACTCTATGTTTAGAACTGTAAAGCACCCCCCAGGTGTTAATACCAAATTAAAACCAAGAGAAGCTCCTTTTGTGTACATCTTCTTGACAAATTGACATAGCAGAGATTGGCACCTATCTTTCTGTGCCATTCCTCTGTTACAGTGTGCCCAGTGCTCACAGCTTCTCCTAGGCACTTTGAGAAGGCTCTTTTAATAACTCCATGCTGGCTCCCTCCACATACTCAGTGTTTGCAGAGCAGCAGAGCTCTTCAGAATCACTCCCCTGAATTCCAGCTGGAAAGCTCAACACCCCATCTTTTGCTAAGCCTCTTTTGCTGTGCACCACTTCTGCCAAGAGAATTATCTATTTTCTTTTGTGCTGACACAAAAACAGACTTTCAGAGTGTGAAATGTTACAAAGAGGCATAAATTTCTTCAGAACAATCATAGGATAGAATAAAGGAGATTGATACTGAGGATGTGTTATTAAATGTCACTTTCAAGGTCCCTGATTCTACAGAATAAAAAGGAAAAGGAAATAACAATTAAGCTCTCTCACCAGTTCCTAAAACTACTAAAATAGGTTTGGTTAGACTTGATCTTAAGAGGTCTCTTCCAACCTTCATGATTCTATGATTCTGTAAAATTCTACAGTCTTAGCAGAAAACTAAACGTATTTATACACATATTTTCTTGGTGAACCTCACACAGATGCACTAATGCAAGAGCAAAGGCATCTCAAGAGATTTATATTGAAGTTTCCTAAATCATTGACTTTGATAGAACAAGTTTTCTAAGCAGCTGAATGGCATTGTTTTAGTTTGGAAGTGGCAAGTTTTATTGCCTAACAGCAGTAATGCATCACTACTGCAAGGAGCAGATGCTACCATGGCAGGACTTCAGAGAGCACGAGATAAACATGGAGCAGGGGATCACAAAAAAACCCTGCAGGCAAAGCTTTGGAGATGAGACATATGGGAATGAAGAGATTTTACTAAGGCAGCAGAATCACAGAATCATGAAGGTTGGAAGAGACCTCTAAGATCACAGAATCATAGAATCATTTGGGTTGGAAGGGACCTCTGGAGGTCATCTAGTCCAACCCCCCTGCAGTGGGCAGGGACATCCCCATGTAGATCTTCCCGCTCTTTCTCCTCAGACGGCTTCTGCCTCCCCTCCCCTCAGAGGGTTCCCACTCGGCAGCCCTCAGATGTGGCCGCTTTCCCTCGCCTACAACGTGTCCTGCTGCCCTATCCCTCAGGCGCGCCTGGTTAAGCACCCCTCAGATAGTTCTGCTCCCCACCCCTCAGAAAGGTCCCCGCACCCCTCCTACCCCCCGCTCTGTGCGGTCAGTTTCCCCTCCCCTCTCCTCCCCTGAGACGGGTGCCGCTCCGGCTCTCCACCCCTAAGGCGGGTCCGGCTCTCCATACCTCAAGCAGGTCCCGTTCCCTTCGCCTCAGGCTGCAGCTTTCCCCTCACGCGCGCTTTTTCCTGAGGAGCCGCTCCCCGCCCGCCCGCGCGGTGCCTCTTCCCGCCTTTCTCAAGTCCAACCATACCTAGCACTACCAGAGCACTAAACCAGGTCCCTAAGTAGAGCATCTATATGTTTCTTGAGAGGTAGGTAGGTAGGTAGGGCAGGAACACAAAAGAGATCTTTTTCAGTCCTAAACAGAAGCATGAAGACTATTTTCACTGGAAAACCTACTATAGAATCACACTAGTCTGGATTTCATTGAACCTGCCTCCCTTCCTGCTTCAAGTACCTCCAAATTTGGAACCACAGACAGCAGAACCAGTCTTCTCCTCCTTTTCCTTTTTCTGTTGGCTTGTTTTCTGTGGAGAAACTGCATTAGTTTAACATCTTGCCTCCAATGATCATAGCTCACTGCCACTCTCTGGGATGCCTCCCTGTGTCTGCTTTGGGTCCTGAGGCTTTTCCAGGTACAAGCAAGGGAAGCTCTGTGCTTCTGTAGCAGATGAATACTGGGAGCTTATCTCTATGACATTCAACTACTGTGTGAGGTATCTGTTACTGCTATTATGCTTTCAGTGGTGCCAAAAGCTGATGGGTTGTGATCCATCCAGCCCCAGCACTGATGCACAAAAAGGAGAGTGTTAGCTGTTTCTTTCTCTCACAAGTCATCCTTCCAGTGGCACATGGCTTTGCTTTTAGAAAGTTTATTGCTCTTTTTACTAGGATCTCTGTTAGTAGAAAGAACAAGCATCACCCTTTGGAGCAATGGCAAAGAGCCATCACGCAGATACTTTTACATGTTGACTCCAGTCAGCTTAACTACTTTTAATGTTAAGAAATCCCCCAAGCAACAACAAAAAGGTGGCACAAAACGTAAACAAATATAACATATTGTCATTAGGTTTGGATAGGAAGTGCCTCACATTCATCATCCACCTGTTGGATGGGTCATGAGAAAAGATTTATGTCCAAACAGCCATAACTTCTAGGGAAGGGGAGGCAGAAAGATTATCCTTCTTTGCTGGGAAATCTGATCTTTACCAGAACAGATTCCTGTCGTGAATGTAGTTTGGGTCCATTTAATGGTCTATTATTTTGGCATTTGTCATGTTCCTACATGTTGTGTGGGGTTTTTTTTCCTTTCTTTCTATTTGATACAAGCAGCAGAGGATAAATATAACTGGCAGAATGTGGCATCCCTTATTTTCTTTTCCATTCAGCTTGTAGAATACAAGAAATGAGCAGCACTTTCCAAATGTATGAAATTTGGGTTTAACAACCAAGTAAGGCAGGAATTATATATATATTTTAATGGGATCACAGTTTCCTCAATTAAATTTTAAGAGAATTCAGCTTTGGAAACACCAAGTGCTGTATTTTACAGCTCTCTGTGGGGGAAGAAAAATGAGGTGGGAAGACATATGCCTACTTTCAAAGTACAGAGAGTTAACAAAGCATTGCTTTAAGTCAGGGAGTTTAAAGTCACTTGTTTCTGTCTGCTTCCAGAGCTGGGGGTAAATATGCTGAGGTTTGTAACACACTCCAAATGGTCAGCACTGCTATGGTACTCTTGCAATTACTAGAAAGATGAAGTCAATCTTTAATCTAACAGAGGAAGAAAGGAAATTACTTCTTCGCTTTTCTGGCTGAGACAGACAATTTTTTAAGTCACAATTTTTCAACAGGATGGTGGTGAACTATGTAGTGAAGCTGCTCTGCCACACAGAGTGTAAAACCTCTGCAAGAAGTAGGAGTCCAGCAAGCTTGTGATGATTGTAACTGCATGGGGGACTAAAAGAATCATGTTTGTCTAACAAGCAGCATGCCTGGACCTTCTTGAGCTGTAATAAGAGCAAGTAGCTTAAGGAGAGAACTTGCTGATTTTCCCAAAGACAACAGATTTAATGGGACTTTCTCAGGGAAATGTGCCAGCACATGTGTTTAGGTGACTGTCCACAAAAGCAGAGTGGAAATCTGAATCTATATAACGTCAAGTAAACTGCAAAAAAGAATGTCAACAAAGCTATTAACACAGAATTCCTTGCAGAACAGAAGGAATCAGAACTGCTTGAAAGATGCAAAGCATTAAAAAAGCTGAATTACCAAGATGCTTTTTGGAGCAAAAGTGCTTTCAAAGCATCTTCTAGAGACTACTCCAAGATGCCTTTTGGAGCAAAAGTGCATTCAAAGCATCTTCTAGAGAATGTTTGAGCTTAGACAGAAGCTTGTTAGTTGCCCTTCTGGCTTTTTTGTTGTTGTTAAGCCAGTTATGAAAAAGACACATGGAAGTTTTGTTGAGTGAGGCAACAATCTGAGTTACCTATCCCCACTGAGCACAGGCATCTGCCCACTCACACTCAGCCATCAGTTCAGATGTGGGACACTGGCACTGACACCTTTTGATAACCACAGAAAATGCCCAAACTTCCCTAAGTGACACCACCTTTAAATTTACCTATTTCACAGCTAATTACTCTTGTAAAAGAGCATGGGAAAACTGACATCTTGAGAGAGACTTGGACTTCACAATCAGGACCAGCTCAAGAACATCTTTAGACTTAAGCTCCAATGAAGAAACACAATTTACTAACGATACAAAATTATTCAGCGTGGGGAAAAATCACAGCTGTCCATGAAGAGGATTTCAAGATATTGAGTGACTGGGCAACAAAGCTGGTAGATTAAGTTCAACATCAGCAAATGCAGCCAGAGAAAAGCTCTCCTAAATATCTACACACTGCTGGGACACACAGTTAGCCACCACTGCTCAGGAAACAGATCTGAGAATTGTTACAGTCAGTTTGACAACATCAGCTCAGTGCTCAGCCATTGCCAGAAAGGGCAAACACAATGCTAGATTTCTTCCTCCTTTTTCGTCCCATATAAAATCTAATTTTTTACCACTACAAAGCCTGTGTGTTGAAGATTCCATGGAGTTCTAGTTATCCCACCTCAAAAATGATACAGCTATAGTACAGAGAGGTATAAAAATGGCAGTGTGTTCCAGATGTGGCTAGCTGGAATGCTAGGACAGGCTAAATACATTAAGGTTCTTTACTGTGGGAACTAGATAGCTCTGTGCAGTATGATTAAAGTCAATAAAATCCTGAATGGCCTATAAAAGGTGGAGAAAAATTTTTTTTTACACAGTCTCAGGGTGATTGTGGAGAAACAGGGCACTAAACTATCAGAGAGCAGTGTTAAAACAGGAATAAAACTGTTATATCACACACCCTGGCACCACCACTACCTCATAGAGACCAAAAACATAATTCCTAACACCCAAATATGCCAAAGGCCACTAGGAGCTAGAAGCCAAAGACTTAGGACACAGATGGTAAGTAGAAGTCAGCCAAACAACCCTAAAGTTGTTCTCCAGATCAACGTTGACCTGCCAAAGGACCAAAGCTCCAGCCTGCTCCTGTGGAGTGCTATCAAATACATATCATCTCCCAAAAAACACAGGGAGTCATTGTAACACAACAAGTAATTCTGTGTATGTTTGCTAATAATAATGCTGATTTTACTACTACTGATGTTTAACAGATCTGTATCCAGATGCTGTGTGTGTACTTGTTTCATCTACTCTTAAAAACCCCAGAGAGTAGTAGTACACAATTTCTGTGTCACAATTTCTACTGCACTTTAGGCAACTTTAATGTGAATTAGTAATTAGTACATTAAGGTTACGTACCATAAAACCCAAGAGAATAACTCTAGAAATAGATTAGGAGAGAGACTTTCAAAAGGCTTTAACATATCCTCTCCTAATTAGAAGTCCTCCTGATGTCACTGAAACACTGACCTAACCTCACTTGCAAATCTAAATATATTTAAGATATCTAAAATATCTATCACCAATTTTCCATACAAAAAGGTATCTTTTAAAAGCAAAACCACACTTTTCATCTTAGTGATCATCAAAACCTAATCCACCTCAAAAACAGCCTCAGGATTTATATTGCTGTTTCAAACATGACTCATGCAGTGCAATTCATCTCCTGACAAGAGTGGATCAATTGGAAGACATCAATGAGTTGCCAACACTGTTTTGTGTGCTTAAGGCTCATTAATGCACAGCCCAGAGATGTACACAGGTAGGTATGTCTATTGGGAAAAGGTAGAAATGAGGGGAGAAAAAAAGCTTAATATTGGCTAAGTGACCTCATCGGAATTTTGTGCACTCACACACAGGTTGCTGCCAGGGAAAAGATTAGTGAAAACACCTTTTGTCAGCTCTGAGAAATCACAGATATTATGTGTATCTAGACCATTAATGCCTCCATTCCCTCTCCTCCTTGTTAAGCAAAGGGCATGGCCACTGGGCAATGGTGTGCACAGGCAGGAGGTGGAAGGTGAATGACAGACTCAAGGAGCTGAGAACATCCACAGAATCATAATCATTAAGGTTGGAGTAGACCTCTAAGATCATCAAGTCCAACCATGCCTATCACTCCCATTCCAGTAACCCATGGCCCTAAGCAGAGCATCTAAATGCTTCTTGAACCCCTCCAGGCATGGTGAGTCCACCACCTCCCTGGGCAGCTTATTGCAAGACTTAATAACCCTTTCAGTAAAGAAATTCCTCCTTATATCTAATCTAAACCTCCCCTGCTGCAACTTGAGGCCATAATGATCCACCATGATCCCCATGTATCTGTGAAGGAAAAGGGGCTAGATCCCAAGCCAGTACACCATAAATACAAGGTGCATAATGTTAGCAAACCATACAGTGCAATTACAACACAATAAAATAGTGTTGGCTTCCCAGCTAGGTCAGTTGGTTGTTTTTTTTTTCCTTCCCCTCTTATTTAAACTGCATTAATAATCATTTTTTTCTGCATGAGACAGAACAGCTATATCCTTCTGGGAAAAATTCCCAATGAAGACATCAAGCACAATGAAGTCTTTCCAGCTGAGTGATTTCTCTCAGCCCTGATTTCCCTTCTTTCACCACACCTCTGGCAGAAGCCATCTCCAGCAGTGAGATTCACCTGAGAGCTGGAGGAAGGAAAAGCCCTGACATTGTAAACACATCTGTGCTGCTCTACACAATTTATTGGAGTTCAGATTCCTCTGTGACCTCCCAGTTAGTTTGTTTCTGCAAACTGACATGTTTTCTTCCTTCCTCTTTTTCAACTGCTTTTATTGACATGCCTTTTACATTCAAATTGCTTTCTCTGTTTGGATTTCAATTGACACAACAATACCTCAGTCACTATGAAATAAAAACAAGACAAGTTGTGGATTATTTTTCCAGAGGGAACTGATGCTGAGCAATGAAAAGCCATGGGAACTGTCAGCTCCCACAAGGTTGGGTTATAAAGGGAAATGAACTGGTGTGACCATCTCTGAAACATTTCTGGGGGTTATCACCATAGTAAATCTAACCAAACCACACTTCATCCTGTAACTAGATTTTCATTTCAATGAGGGAAGCCATGGATCATTTCAACCAGCTATTTGTGATCTACAGTCAGCAGGTCCCATAGGAGGTAAATCTGTGCTAAGGGGAAAAGCAGAGGAAAAGGATCTTTTTCAATGGTTTCTCTTCTAGCAGCACAGGGCAAGGGTTGGCAGCAAAGGCTGAGAGATTTAGGAGCCCTTGAAACAGGAGCAACTATAGATTTCTGGCAGTGCAAGAATCTACAGAACAGTTAAGCTTTATTTGTCCTTGGAGCAATGGAAAATTCAAAGAGCACAGGGGCCAGTTAACAACATGGAGTTGGTGGTGGAGTAACACACAGAGAATAAACCCAAGCACAGTTAAGTTGGTGCTAGAAGTCTTTCTGTGAAGATTTCTTTAATATTAGACCTCCTACAAGGCTCTGTGGCAATGGTCAGTGAGATCCTAGTGGGTTTTGCCTTATGTCCCTCCTCCCTACCCAGGATCTAACCTATCCTGCACATGAAACTAGAGGAGTGGATGAGGGCAGGACTCCTTCAGCTCCATCAGAGTAACTTGCAATCTCTGCTTTCCTATATCCAACCTTATAAAGTAGCTGATCTCTTTCAGGTGTCAATATTCCTTCTAGGATAGGGGATTGAAACTGAACTCCTAGTCTTTATTCCTGCTTAAAATGGTTTGTATTAAAACAATATACTATATAAATAATTATTTGTCCCTCACTACTCCTGTTGATACACTCCCAGCAGCTTTCCCTGATGGACTGATAGCTAATTCCCAGACTAAATTTACCACTGTTCAGTTTACACCCAGTTCTCTGCCTTTCCCAACACTTAAATAACTCTTCTCCCTCTATGGTAAGGTATTTATAGAGCAATCACAGCCCTTCTGTGCCTTCAGCCTATTAATCTAACTAAGCCACTGTGTCTGCTTCCTCTCCCAAGGCAGGCTCTCTTATTCTAACCTCACCTCTCAGCCTGAATTCAGCCTTAGCTGAATTAGAGGTGAGGGCAGAACAGGAGGGATGCTTTCTCAGCCTCCCTTGCTTCCCTCATTTTCCACCTGATCTGAGCAGTGCAACCAGAGGACTAATAAACCTGAATCAAAGGTGGAAGAAGCTAGGAACATATAGGCAGGTGCAAGGGAGGAGAGATGTTGCCTTTACTTTTGGTGGCAGGTAACCATTTGATCAGTAAAGGTGCCAAACTGCATCCTCAGGCCAGTGGATAGATCTGGATTAGCATGTTGGTTTAGTCTGGAGTCAGGTAGAATTAAAGCCTTAGCACAGGTTTAAGCATTTAGTTGAGCTGGAACCTTCATTTCAATGCTCAAGTCACAGGCACAATGCTTGGAACAGCAGTGTCTGAGCTTGGGTCTGTTAAACCAATTTACAGAGAGGCATGCCTGTGAGTTTCAATAGCAAAGTATTATAAGCATTGCATAATAAAAGTTCTGGTTTGATTGGCAAAAGCTAACCATGAAATTTCACACTCCTATTCCATCTTATACACAGTTACCTGAATGACTTCAAATCCCTTATGCTTTGTGAATTCACTGCTGGCATCAGCTAGCATTATTGACACAAATACTATTATTTGGAGGAACAACTTATGCTTCACTGCTATTAATTCTGCCCCACAGAAAAGCTGTAAAAATCATTATTAATACAATGTGAGCCATTTGATTAAAAAGCAGTCATTTGCACATCACACAATGCTCTGCAAATGCTTAGAAACCACACACACAATTTATCATTAGAGAAACTGAACACAGTTTTATTTTTAAGCTGGATCAAGTCCTATTACCTAATGCAGGCACTTTCTATAGAGAACTTCTACTGACTCTAAATAATTCACATCAGGCTGGGAGGATGCAACTCAAAAACATCTTCCTATTAGAAAGGAACTTCATTATGTCCCAAGTCTGCTTGCAATCAGCAGTTCTTGTAGGCAATGAGATGGTTTAGGTCCTTTGCCAAATCACAACGTGTGGCCACTCCATAAAAATTGACTCAATCAATTCTCAAGATAGTTCATTTTCCAAAGATCTTGCCTGATTCAGATATGCATATTTAATTCAATATAAATATATAATAGGCACTGTGATAATTTCTAATTTCTTAATTTTTAGATCTCTTCAACTTAATTCAATTCACATTTCACTTCTTGGCATGCAAGCATCAGTTCTGCTCAGTGCTAACTCCACCACAAGTTGTGAAAGCCTATAAAAATCCTCTCTGCTTCCATTCCAGGAATGCCCAGCACCATGTGCACTGGAATGGTTGCTGAGTGATTTTGGAAGCACTCACCTAGTCTTATTTATCACCATTCTCTTACAACTGCAGAATCACAGACTGTTAGGGGTTGGAAGGGACCTCTGGAGATCATCTAGTCCAACTCTCCTGCAAGAGCAGGAGAACCTAGAGCAGCTTGCACAGGATGGGGTCTAGTTGGGTTTTGAGTATCTCCAGAGATGGAGATTCCAGCACCTCCCTGGGCAGCCTGGGCCAGTGCTCCACCACTCTCAAAGTACAAAAGTTCCTCCTCATGTTCAGATGGAACTGCCTGGGTGCTAGTTTGTGCCCATTGCCTCTAGGCACTGGGTACCACAGAAAAGCCTGGCCCCATCCTCCTGATAGCCACCCTGTAAGTATTGATAAATATTGATAACATCCCTCCTCAGTCTTCTCTTCTCCAGGCTAACCAGCCCCAGCTCTCTCAGCCTCTCTGAATAAGAGAGGTGCTCAAATCCCCTCCTCATTTTAGTAACCCTTCTCTGCACCCTCTCCTGAAGTTCTCTCTCTCTCTTAAACAGGGGAGACCAGAACTGAAGACTTCCTAAGTTGTCCTCAGCAATCTCATTTCTGTCAATGTGTTACAAAGCTTTGGCTATCAAGTAAGTTTATTTAACCATTAATATGATGAAGGACAACTTGTGATGCAGGCTCTTCACCTCAAGCTCTATGCTGTTCCTTGTGCTTCCCATAAACTTTAAGAAACAAATGTCATGGCTAGTGAAGAAGAAACAGAAATGTTCCCAAACACACACACTTGCCTTTTTATGCACTCAAAGGGCTTGTAAAACCAGAAGTGCCCAAGGCTAAATCATGATCAGGTCAAACAGCTGCTCCAAGTGTTTTTCAACACTTGAGCAGCTGTAGGTTACTTGGTGTCAGTCCTGGTGGGCTGATGACAATGAAGTGACCCCAGAGTTAACAACTGCAATAGGGAATAGGGACTGCTGGAAGGCAGGCCACTTAGGGGTCAGTCTGGGCAAGTTTTCACCTTGTTTTGTGGATCAGCAAACAAGTGGGAACCAAGCTCTCTGGTGGCAAAGAAAGCATATTTGATTTAGTGCCGCTCCACTGAAACAGACTAAAAGTTACCATCTCTCAGAGGAAGTCCCTTTGCCCCTAGCAAGAAAATTCAGGTGCAAATAAATATAACTTGTCTCACCTTGTCTTCTACTTTCTCTTCAGTATTTTCCTATTTCACTCACATCTCTCCTTTTGACTCTTCTAAATGTCTTTTCATGACCCACACAGTTCCTCATGATAGATGATAGCTGCATTTGGAAAGCTGATGGACATGGCTCCTGAGTTCCTCCACAGCAAGCAATACAACCCACTGGAGGCTGAGAGAAGCTTAGTACCATTTGCTCTAAAGTTTGGGTCAGAGCCATGGAAAAAAAACCCACAGTAGTTCTCAGTCCAGCCTGTTTCCAGCCCATTCCATCTCACCATACTTTCTAATGAAAACTTCATGGGCAGCTGCCCAAATATGCTTTAAAATTAAAATAAACAATACTGATTGTTAGATGAACTCATCCAACTTTCTGCTACATTACCCACTGAGTAATGTAAGAGCTAAGCTAAGGCAACAAGATTAGGAATCAACAGAAGGATGTCCTCTTCCAGTTTGGCTGCAGACATTCAGCATGACTTTGGCTGTATTAGTTACAACACTTTATCTTGGTTATCTCTCTCTGGGAAATTGCTTTATCTTGGCTTTTCCATATAGATGTTTTAGGTGTAACTGTTCCTTGCTCTACATACTCTAAACAACATCTTGCTTTTTAGCCAGTAAGACCATAGGAGCATGACAACAAATAACTCAGAACCTCTCACTGAGTTCAAGCTGCATGGAAGCACCTAAATCCCCTGCAAGAAGAACTCATGCTGCCTATTCTACCAGGTCCAAAAGCAAGAGTGAAAGCATGGAATTAATTCAAACCAATCCCTATTCCAAAATCTATTTGTTGCTAGATGCTATTTGACACAACTCTAGTAATTCTACCCTAAATAAGTCAGTATTTGGGTTCATAAAATTTCCTTTTCAATCCTAGAGGAGAGTTATTTTGCCTTAAAGTTGTTTTGCTGTGGAATAAGTCTTTTAATACAATCATGGCAGCTACCTAAATCAGGAGGGTTTTGTAGAAGGTGTTTAATGCCTAGCCCTTCACCTGGCATTGTAGAGTATACTATTGTATTAGTAAAGGCTTTCTACACACCACTCATTGCTGATAAATGAGCAACAAAGGCACCCAAGAGAATACATTATTAAACAAAGTTCCAGGGATTAAAAAGGGAAGGATTAAAACATGCCTATAACCCAATGTAGCTTGTAATTAAACCTCAATTCTCAATTGCAAAAGCCTATTTATTGAATGTAAAAAAAAAAAGTATCACTAGAGTAGTCCTTTTATCTTCAGAAAGAAAAATATGAGCCTGGCCAGCCCTGCAGAATCAGCCAGAAAGCATTTTTCCAGTGATTCTCATCAGCTCCATTGGTTCCACACAGTTTAAATTAGTACAGCAGCAAGTTTTAAGTATTTCTTCCCATCTGAGAAATCTGCATTTTTCCACACCCAACAACACAGAATCATGAAGGTTGGAAGAGACCTCTAAGATCACCAAGTCCAGCCATACCTACCACTGCCATGCCACTAAACCTATAAACTAAGGAGAGCATCTAAATGTTTCTTCAACACCTGCAGGGATGGTGACTCCATCACCTCCCTGGGCAGCCTGGGCCAAGACTTAACAACCCTTGCAGTGAAGAAATTTCTTCTTATATCTAACCTAAACCTCCCCTTGAAGCCATTTCCTCTCATCCTCTCACTGTTAACCCTGGAGAAGAGACCTACCCCCAGCTCACTCCAACCTCCTTTCACAGAGCAGCACTGGCCAGTGGCTACTAGGCAGTGATACCTGGCACAGCACCAGCACACTTTGAACACACCAGACATAAACATTCTTCCATGGAACTCCTCCTCTCAGGAATGCTCTTTGCTGAATCCTCCTCTGGAAGGGGTTTCAGGAGGAGCTGGAGTTGAGACCAACAGAAATATGATGGTTTCTCAAAGGAATGCAGAGCTTACACTTGAAATGCAGCCTACCCTTCACTGACACATCTCCAAAGCAGGATGGGAGGCAATCTCCTTCCCTGGAGCAAGCAAAGATTATCAGTAATCACCCAGAACTCAAACAGAATTTACATCTTAAGCTTAGAAAGATTAAACTCTGCAAAGATTTTCATTAACAGAAGAATTCATTCCTCCAGGTAAGAGATGGCTTTGCTGCAACTGTAGCAGGGATTGTTTCAACTCAATATTTCATGAGGGCTTTTGGAATTACTGCACTAGAAAACAAACATCCAGGAGCACAAGGACATTCTTTCCCCTCTAAAAAGGCTGGTTTGCTCCAACTCTGCCTAGTATTCAACTTCTTAGCCCTAAAATGTAAGCAAGAGGAGTTCATTGCCATTTCTTAGCAACTTTAGTCCAGAGGTTTTCAAAACCTCCTTTAGGTTCCCTAAAACTTGTCTGCAAACCCCAACCTCCTCAGGGTTTGGGGAGTGAGATGATACTTTGACACATGGCCTGTGTTTTCTGCTGATGTGGGGTCAGATCCAGCTCTTTGCTGCACATTTCCACCAAGGACACCATAAAAGTACAAACTCTTGGAGGGATTTCTAGAAGAGAGCCCTCACCAGCTAGGTGATCTGAATCTCCTGCTTACAACTTTCCCTTGATTCTGTTTTCTTTGTAGTTAAGCTCTTGCTTACAGTAGCAAGATATGCAATGCTCACTCAAGAAAGACCTCAATCCTTTCTCCTTGCAACCCAGCTGCAAATCAACTCATCCAGACAACCACTTGAGTTTGGCTTAAGCAAGACCAGCCAAGGTGCCTGAGTATACCCAGAGGGAATCAGCTATGCCAGGGAAACATGTTCTTTGGTATCTGCTGCATATAACCTAACCTTCCTAAACTTCTCTCTGCCATAGGTAACTCTACACATAGCTATGTACTCTTCCATCTGTTTTCAGCAGGTTCCCAGGTTGTGCAGCCACACAAGTCTAGGAGCTTTCCCCCAGGGACCTGGCTATAGGAATTATTATGGCTCAAATCTGTCAGTGGTTTAAAGTGGCAGAGTTCTCTTAACAGCTTAAAGGATGTCTTACAGGTTAGTATTTCAGGGAGTGTAACTACAGCAAAAGCTGTGACTGGAGCAGCAAGAACTCCAGTTGTTCCTTTCTTTAAGTTCAGACTTAGAGGGTTTGGTAGCATTCCTCCTTCTTCCTCACCCTGCTAAGAGGTTGAAGGGAGAAGAAAAAATGCTGGAGAAAGCCTAGCAATGTGCTCCATCACTCTAATTGTGTTTGATGCCCTGCCTCTGCCAAAATGGAAAGTAGAACTGCAGTTGGTTTTGTTTTGGCCTCAGGTATTTTTGCAGCAGGGAATCATTCATTATCTTCCTTTACCTAGGGCACTTTCCAATTAGCTAATGAAGACTCCACTATCACCAATCAACCACAGACACTTAAGATCCCACAAGGTCTGTTGGTTTTCCTTAGCAAAATTCAATTTCCTGATGCATACCCAAAATGCCAATACTAAAAGATTTCAGTCTATGGATGTATTTCCTTAGCATTAGCATGCCTTCATGCCCAAAACTCAAGTCCATCTCTGTGTTCCTTCTTATTTCTGCACTTCAGGTGAAATTCTCATTTTGGACAAAGGGTACACTGAATGTAGAACTGCATCTTTAAGTTAACTTACAAACACATTTTTTTGCCCCACTCAGTTTAATACAAGTATTAAAAGTATTAAAGGACTCTCACAGTTAGGCAAGTATATATATGTATAATTTTCTTGACATTTTGGTATGTAGAAATAATCATTTATGCTTTTAATAACTTCTGCTATTTGCCTTTTTTACATTAAGTTCCCACAAACATATTGTTCCCATCATGCCCCAAATTCTTCAGTGGAAATGAACTGCCAAGTGCTGGGTATGAACACAAATAACAACTGCATATTTATAGATAAATATTATGTGTAAATATATCTATATATAAATAACTTGATTATTATCTGGACAATGACCTTGGGAAAATTACCAGGTCATTCTCCAGATTATATTACTCACTGTAAGGTTAATTCATTACAAGCCAAGGACACCATGAGCTGAGAGGCAAAGCTAACCACTCTGTTACACCTTGAGCTTTAACATTTCACTCTAAAGTATTGTTTATTTAAAATTATGCTTTGAAGTTACATTATTTCAATAAGTAAGAAAAAACAAGAGATTTAAAGCTAGGCCTTTATCACCATCTATATATCTTCAGTCAGTGAAGTTGGTCAGGAGCTCCTAAATTATCTCCAATAGTGAACAAATGTTCATAATTAAAACATACTTCTGATTTTTTACATATATCAAGCATGCACTTCAATGTTTCATTATCTGTAAGAGATGGTTTATTGCTTTGTAAACTCATTTGACATGAGTATTATCCTTTCATTAACACATATAAAAACCATTTGATGACAGTCTGTTCAAAGCATGAAGTCATTTTCTGAACATCAATATGAATTCTTTCATATTCAAAGCCCAGAGAGGAAACCCATGGCATGGAAAAGAAGAGAGTTGGGCATTTTGTTGGCTTTCAAAGCCAGCTTGGAGAAGTTTTCATCCTGCTCAAATTTGCTTTTCCAGCAACAGCTTTAGCTTTTGTGAGGGCAATTCAAACATTGTTACAGCAAGCCCTGCCAATAAAGACAGGGAGATGTTTGCAGACCTTATATTCTCTTTCTCTGACCAAATCAAAACTCTACATAGGGCTGCCAGGAACACCTCTGCTAAAAGAATGATTTCTAAACCAAATAAAGCAATTCCTCACACAAAGAATCCAGCTCAAGCAGTAAGCAAGTATAGGAAAGAACTAAGATGTCACATTCTCCTTTTTATCCCTCTAAGAAGTGAATTTAAATCCAGTCAATAGAAAAGTGGTGTTGGTAATATTTTAAAAAGCTGGGTAGAAATGTTGTATTTGTATTATTTTGTATTTGTATTCTTTTTTTCTTTGGAGTGACAGAGATGAGGCAGAGATTAGCTAAGTAGTGAACTACTTGCAGCAATCACTTTGCCAAGCTGAGTCTCCTTTCTGCTTATTAATTGAGCAATGTAAAAGAAATTCCTGGCTCATTACTAGCTCTTACTTGGTCCAAATCTCTAGTAGCACCTGAGGGGGGAAAAATGGTTTGTCTGCAAATGTAATCGTGGTTCATCCTCAGCACTCAGCCTAGCTGCAAGGTACTGAGAGATCACAATAGGGGAGGATAGCTCAGGTTCAACACAGCAGCTGAGCTCTGCAAGTGTGACCAAAGATAACCAAATCCCACAGCATGGCCTTGCCTGGAACCTTGCTTTCCTACTTAACACTGTGCAAACACTAATTGTTCAAGCCTTTCAAGCACTGTTGCTGTGCCACAGGCAGAAAATTGGGAATTATGTATAAATCCAGCAGTCTGTTATGCCTCTAAGGTGATACCTGAGTTGTAATGGTCTCTGTGGATAATTAGTCCACAAGCAATTAAAACAGCATTATATGAAGGCAGGGATTTTGACAAAATACACTAGGTTGGTATCAAGGAGAGGCTTTAGTTCTGCATTACTTAGCATAGTGTTCTCTTCCCAGAAAGACATCTTGGCAGAAATTAGTCACAGAAACTACCTGAAAGAAAAAGTAGTTATCTACAGGTATATTAGTTCCCAACTTCCAGAAAACCTGCCTATATTGCTTGTTGAAGAAGGTGTATCAACTACAGGGTAGAAATGACTTTTACTGCTACACATTTCTAGTTGGAGATGGCTAAAATAAAACCATTCTGGATTTAACTCCATTGTCTTTACCTTGACACAATTCTTCTTTTAGCTAATAAGATAATAGAGTTTTGTGATCTAATCAAAATCTGGAATTACCAAGATTTTCAGTGCTTCTCTGCAAGAAGGAAATAAGGAGCTTGAGATGTCTTGTTCTGAGATTTCATTTGCTAAATGAATGTTCTTTCTCCACATCACAGAGCTCAAACCATTCTGGACTTTCTCCTTCCATACCCAGTGACTCCATCCCTGTTATCTCTGGTTTTCATAAGCCTCACACTTTGCTCCTGAGCTCAGCTTCTCCTCTCCCTGCTAAGCAGTGAGACACCTGTATCACTCCACAGGGCAGCACCTTTCCAAGCACAAATAGCTACATATTCCTGTAACAGCAGCAATTCTCTGAAGGATAGCAAGAGGCTTTAATATGATTAGCACAGAGCTCAGTCCTATCACACTTCTTGACAAGTACAGCATAGCTGCAGCTATATTTGACTATTTCTTCACTTTCATTTGCTTGGCTTGTATCTTCTGGTCTCATCTATTCCTCTAAGTGACCCAAATAGCATTGTTATCACTACCATTAATTGTTCACATTAAAGAAACTCAGCCTCAGTTCTTTGAATAGTCATTTTCCTCTCAAAGAAAGATCATCCATTCCCACTCCTTAGCTGATTATGAGCTAAAAATACATTGAGACAGAGAAGTAGGAGAGAAATCAGCAGGAAGATGTCAACTCAGATGTGAAACAATTGTATTCAGTAGAATAATTGGCACTTATGGCCACTTAGGAGTAATTTTGCTAGCTGTGTTCGTGGCTCTAACAATCTACAATTTGTACTGTTTTGTGTAAAATAGATTGTTTTAGGGGCACCCATCCTGGTAACACAGGCTGATAGTAAGGCTTTGTAGAGATTGGTCTGGGAATTCAGAAGTCTCTGTATTAAGTTGTGTACTGCTCAGAGAAGTGATGTGCTCTGGGGTAGCACAGACATTCAGTGTCCTGAGAAATGCCCAAGCACAAACATCATATGCTAGTCTTTTTTATCCAACAAAGAGACCAGACTTTCAACTCTACCCTATAGTTTTAGGAGAAAGGATTAGGTCTATCAATATGAATAGCATTCTTACTCATATCTCATTTAACTTGATATTCTGAAGAATAAATCTCCAGTCCAATCTCTCTAGGCTATAAGACAGGATTTTCTTTTCCTTGCTGATATTACTGCATTACATACCCATTGCAAAGGAAAGAAAATCAGGTTTACTTCCCTACTGGGAGAATCCTTGGCAAAGACAGACTGAAGGATCAGATAAAGACTTTCCCACCTTTCAGTGGGACTTCCACTGTGACCTTTCCTAACAGGAATGGGGAGAAAGTCACTCTGTTGGATATGGCACAAGAAAATAAACTTTATCTTGGCTGTTTTCCATAGACTTGAACCATGTTTTTGTTAGAAGAGTGCCAATGACTGGAACACTACCATATTATTACTCTACTATTTTAATTGGAAAGTTTCTCTTTACTGACTAAGTCAGGGCTGTTCTTGCCTTCCTCTGAAGAAAATGGCACTCAAAGAGTACCTGTCCATCATTCTCTTTTATTACTCCTCAGTAAAGAACATCCACAAGACATAGTATGATAGGAGTAAGTTAGTCCCCATTACACATTGCATCTGTAAAACATTGCCCCACTGCAGCAACCTAGGTGACAATGACAAGATTCATTCTGCCCTCTATTCTGCTCAGAGTCCTCCCCTACAGAAGACAATGAGTAGACACCAAGTGCCCTCCAAAAAATCCAGTATTACAGAATCATTAAGGTTAGAAGAGACCTCTAAGATCATCAAATCCAACCACCTACCTATCACCACCATGCCACTAAACCATGGCCCTATTATTTGCATTCAATTCCCTCACAAGCTGAGAGAAAAATGCTTAAAGCTATGATGTTCAAAAGAGACCTTCACAAGTCTAATCCTCTAACATTTGCACTTACAGAAGTGCTTTTTTTTGACAGCAGCTTGAGCCATCAGCATCAATGACCTGGAGATAACCACAGTAACAACATTAACTAAGGTGTGATTATGCAAAAGGAGGACAGCTTTGATTAGCAAGTCCTGCTTAACTAACTCAACCCAGAAATCACCACGTCAGCATGATTTAACACTATATTATTACACAGACACACACAAGCTAAAATGCAACCTTTAAATGAAAAGCAGAACAGCAAAGCTTTAAAGAGAAGCACCAAAATAGTGGAGGGAGTAGTGGCTCAGCTCTTCCTCAAAGCTGAGCTGTAAATGGTTTAGTGAAGCTTGCAGAGATGCTCCTCACGTGCTCCCAAAGCCAGATTGAACACCAGAATAGGTTCTTGTCTACTGAGGGGTCAGGTACAACATGCACCAAGGTCACTAACAAGATCTCACAGTATCACAGTATGTCAGGGGTTGNGGCTCTGCTGGCCACGCTCCTCTTAATGCATCCTAGGATGCCATTGGCCTCTTGGCCACAAGGGCACATTGCTGCCTCATGGGCATCCTCCTAGCCACCAGCACTCCTAGAGCTTTTTCCCCAGGGCTGTTCTCCAACAGCTCAGTTCCCAGTCTGTACTGATCCATGGGGTTGTTCTTTCCCAGATGCAGTACTTTACACTTCCCCTTGTTAAATTGCATTAAGTCTCTCCCTGCCCATCTCTCTAGCATGTCCAGGTCACTCTGTGACCACATGAAAAACTTACATGCTTGCTACTGGCTTTCTCTTTCCATCTTTTTATTTCTGTACCTTAGTACAAAATTTGCTTCCTGACTCATATTCATTTCTCACCTGTGGTTGGTGCTGGAAGTCAATATTTTGCACCTTTTTGGTGTTCAATTTTCTCCCAACAGCCAACACTTAATTACACTTCACAAAATCTCTACACTGAGATCAATCTATTAGTAGTTTCCAGGACTGAAATCCTTAAAATCATCTTTCCTTTATCATTGCATAGAAAAAATCCTCTAAACAAACACATACAGACAAAACCCAAGCAAGCCTTTAAGCATATAGAGTTCTCAGTTTCAATGACAAAGCTCAGTGCAGATGCCATCTACCCAAATGGTCTGTCACAGGCATTGATGGGCAGCTATCATGTACAAACATCACTGACTTCTGTCACCTCTCCTCAGTGTCACACTTTTTCAGTGTGGGGCACAGTGAAGACATTCCTTAGCCTTTTTAAGATCTGTGCTAAGGAGGGAAGGGACTTAGACTATGCTCCTACTAGAAAGCCTCCCCAGAAAACAAGATTTCTGGTCAAAACCATCAGATTTATAATATCTCTATATTTCTGACCAAACTAATAAATCTTTCCTCACAAATGCAAGCCCAGTTCATATTTGCAAAGCCCTACATTCATTTCCAGAAGTCATCCAATTCAGGAGCCAAGACTTCTTTCCTCATTTAGGCAGGATTCTGCTACTTAACAGAAAATCCTTCAATAAATGCACTGAAGAGCCACAAGCAGCAGCTTTAATACAATGCTGCAGATGTATATGCTCCTGCATGCAATCACTCCTTGCCTCCAGGGGCTGCCTTGCACAATGAAGGGAGAGGAAAAGAGGGGAGGGCTTGCTGCTAAAATTAATTATGGTCACTCCTAAAAGTTTCTTTTCTAGCAGAAAGGTTATATCTACATAGAAATGCAGTGTGTGAAACAATACCTGCTCTCAGCACATGGTTTGGATCCAGGCTGTATTCAGGGTGCTGTTGCTCACATCCACCAAAAACTGACCCCACAAAACTAAAGCTGCATCAGAGTTAGTGAGGGTTCTTTAGGGAAACACTGCAGGTTGTTGTAAAGTCTCCATGCATGTGACAGCATGAAGAGAGTCTGCTAAGCACTGGTGCTTCCCTTCCAAGCTGAAGGGAACTATGGTTCCAAGAATATGTCATTTGAATTCATTGGTCTGTAATGTAAATTGCAAAATACTCTCAAACAGAGCAGGGGAGAGGACAACTAGCACATGAACCAGTGGCTTTTCCATCCTTTATGCTTGATCTCAAAGTTCTCATTCTAGAAACTTTCTTCTCAGCAAGCCACCACAAAGCCAGAGTATTCCACAGAAGTGAATAAAGCAAATAAAGCCTCTGTGCCTTTCCTGCAGTGCCTCTGCTGACAGAGATCAGTCCTTGCTGCCTGATGGTGGACGCTCTAGAACATGATGTCTCAGCAAAGATTAGTCCAGTCAGCTCAGCGTCCTCTTAGCTGTTTTCTTTCCAGCATCTCTGGACTAAATACTATTCTCCTAACCTCACCTCCTGCTTATCTGTACACTTATACACTTCTAAACTACAACTCCTCCTTTTCCCTTCCTATTCTGTAGCCCAGCATCACATGGCCTGGAGTCAGATTTGATCCATTCATCTGAGTCTGACCAAACTCAGGTGGCTATCTTTTGTAGAGCAAATAAACAGATAAAGAAAGGTAAACAGTGTCTGTGTTAAACCTTTCTGAAAAAATACTAGCTTTTAGCAACTGAACATGTGGGATTTATTTTCCTATTTGAATAAAAAAAGTGACTTGAGAGAATAGGGCTCAGTGCTGTCCTTTGCTGCTTTTTAACTGATGTCCCTTCAGGAGCAGGGAAGACATCAACTCAGATAGCGAAACAAAGTATCCCCAAACACCTGAAATATCCCACAGAAAGTGAATATTCTCTTCCCAACTAGCCCAGCTCCAGCTTTTTGCTTCCTCACATGAAAGGGCAAGTTTTATCACATTCTATCCTTAAATACACCACAGACCTGCACATGCAAATTACACACCAAAATATTCTCAGAGCAGCCACTGCTCATTTTCCAAGAGAGAGAGAAGAAGAAGAATGTGGGGCACACTCCAATGTGAGCCATCAAGTCTGAGTACACCAGGATGCTTTATTCACATCAAGAGCTAGGGAATAGCAGACCTAAGGGAAACATTGAGCTATCTTCAGCTTTATTTTCCACACTCACTTCAGCTATTCCAAGTACTCATCATAACCTGCCTGGGAGTAGCTGCCTAGACTTCAGAGGTCACCAGGATTGAAGTGAAAGGTTTCAGCTATAACTACACAAGCATTACAAGTTAGTTGTTTCTGTCCTAGCACAACTTAACTTGTTACTGGGGGTGGCCTGGCCACAGGATGGGTTTTGGTGTGGTGAGGTGTTGCTATCAACCATTTCCACCTCTCCTCATGGTTGATTTGGGGCTGGCAGGAGGCAATTAGCTGCCTTATTAACATTTACATGCTTGCATGGCAATGAACTCCAACACTCATCCCTCCTGCATCCTGACAGGAGGACACAACATTGCCATTCAAAGCCTGTCAGAGCTCTGCATCATCCTCAAGGGTAAAACTCTGGCAAATTGATGTCTGAAGCAGTCACTTTCAACCCAGTGTGTGTGGTTTATTCTACAAGATTAACAAACAAACAAAAACCCCAACAAAAAACCACACCAACAAAAGCACTGCAGATCTCCTGGAAAAGACCCTAAAACCTGCAAAATACTGCAAAAATATATAGTATTTTACAACTTAGAGCAATGAGTCTCTCTCCAGAAACTGTTTATACTGATGGCACAAGAATAACAGAAGCTAAAGGCTTCTTAAGTATGCTAAGGCTAAATGATTATCTCTGTTTTCCATATCCAGATGGCTGCTTGCTACAGCCTAAGGAAATGAGAAAGGGGACAAGGAAAGTGCTGAACTCATAAAAAACAAAAGTCTCTAAAGGGAAACATTGTGATTTGCCACTTCCCTTCTCAGGCAGCTTGCACAGGCCCTGAGAGCCCAAAAACCCATGACATGATCAGCTCAAGCCTGTGGACAGGTGTCCCCTAAGCCCTCCACTTACCACAAAAGTCCAAGAAAAACAATAAGGGACAGAAGGAAAGAAGGAAGGAAAAGAAGCATGGGGTCCTATTGGGTGTCACAAAACATCCTCCTCTCATATTCCCAAGCAATCTGGTTTAAAAACCATTTGGGTATGCAAGTTTTTAACCCCAAAATGGTACATTTGAAATTTCCTGATCACAGACTGTTAGGGGTTGGAAAGTACCTCTGGAGATGAACTCTCTGGAAAGCAGGAGGAAGACATTTAACAACACAACAGTACACTCACACTTCAAACCTCCCCTCCACAACATTAAGACTTTAATCTCACACAATTTAAGTTATCCAAGTTGGTTAATTTCTATTTCTAGTGTGTTTTCTATTCCTACACATCCAGTCCAGTGTTAGCACACATATTTACAAAGGTGGTTAATAAATTACCTTAACACAACTCACACAAAACATGGGAAAAGTCTACACTTACTATCTCTGCATAAACAAATTCAAAAAGCATGAGAAAACATCATTAAAGGAGTGAGCTTTTTCTCTTACTGGATGTTTTTCTTCATTTCCTGCACGTAGGAGCCCTAAGAACATTGTCAGCAGCCTCCTGGGTGGAAAAGGCTTCCTAAACCTACCAGCCCATCACCAAACCTGCAACATGCTCTAAGTATCCCAAAGATGCAAAGAAAGCAATGTCCCTGAGATGAAGTGGGGCCAATTTCTCCTCATCATCACTAGCCACATCCCATTTTTACTAGATTATCTAGTCCAACCCTCCTGCAAGAGCAGGACAGGCTGAGAGAGCTGGGTCTCTTCAGCCTGGACAAGAGGAGACTGAGAGGAGACCTCAGCAATGCTTAGAAATATGTTGAGTGTCAGGAGGAGAGAGCCAGGCTCTGCTCAATGGCATCCAATGGTAGGACAAGAGGGAATGGGAGCAAGTTGGATCACAGGAGGTTTAGTATTAAGCTGAGGAGGAACTTGTTTGCAGTTCAGGTGCCAGAGCACTGGCCCAGGCTGCCCAGCAGGCTGTGGAGTCTCCTTGTCTGGAGCCATTGCAGAGCTGCCTGGACACATTGCTGTGTGAGCTGGTCTAGGTGATCCTGCTCTGGCAGGGGGGTTGCACTAGATGATCTTTCTAGGGCCCTTCCAACCCCTAACATACTGGGATACTGTGAGAACCTAGAGCAGCTTGTACAGGATGGGCTCTAGTCAGGTTTGGAATATCTCAGAGATGGAGACTCCAGCACCTGCCAAAGTGATTCCAATCCCAAGAGCAGTTGCTGTAGAAGAATCAGGCAAAGCTGCTGCACTTCTTGGCCATGGCTGAGACTTCTATCTGAGGAACAATTTCTCTGCCAATCTGCTGAAAACTTTCTTTTTCCAGAGTCAACCTGAAGAGTGACACTGTTCTAACAAGGATGTTATATATGGAAAAGAGAGCACCCAAAGCAGCCAAGAGCCTGGATTCAGGTTCCCATGTGCAGCCATGCCAGTAGCTGCTGGGATCTCAGGAGGTTTCACACTGAAAGCACAGGCAGGATGGCTCAGTTCCAGGATGGCACATTCCTGCTCAGAAAGCAGCAAAGCTTTGAGGCAGCTCAGGCTGAGAGGTCTGCAGCACTACAGCATTGCACTGTTAGGGGCAGTGTGCTACCAAAATTGTCACCAGAGACCAACTCTATCAATAGATTGCATTGACACCTTTATACACATGCTAATTACAACTAGATGAGCTTTAAGGTCCATTCCAACCCTGACAATTCTATGTTCTCAAACCAGTAAAAAACAAGCTGGCTCTTTTTATGCTGTCTTTACTGGTAGCTTAACCTTTGTCTTTAGTTTGCCTGCTAGTGCATTGATTTAAACACAATAAAAGCCAACCCAGAAAATGATAATGAAGTTAAAAAGGACAATGCAAATCTTGTTAGCAGAACTCCAGAGTCCTCTCCACTAATTGCATGCAAAATCCTCATTTCTGAGTAATAATTCCATACTGTTTCAGGCTGCATTTTGTGTGCCAAATTATGTTTAAAGGTTGAGTTTGTTTGTTGGTTTTTTTTCTTGAAGAACTGGAATGTCAATTAGCAGGCAAGCATAAATCTCCCTCAGCTTTTAAATAGCATTATGAAATGCAAGAAGCACTGAGGAAATAGCAACTGCAGCCTCTGCCAGTGCCACAGCCTTCAACTCATGTTCACAAGGGATCCACCAGATTCATTCATTTGGGTGATCTATTTTCTGATGCAGAGTTAAGAATAAGGCTCTATTTTGAGCTCAGAGCTGTTTACTACTGCTGCTATTTAATTCTCTGGTCTCCAGGGAAAGGGGAAAGAGCAAAGAGAAATGCATCTTCAGGCATCACCAAGACAGGTTTATTTCTCATGTGGGGAGAAGTGCTGACAAGTCTAGCCTATAAAACAGATGATGAAAGGACTCCCAATTTGCCAGCAAGCAGGTGGCATGTTTGTTGGCTCCTTGCAGAAAGTCTCCTGCTTTTAAGGCAATCAATAGTGTGGCAGAGCTGAGGAATAGACACTTATTGTATTGTGAATTTCAACTTTTATTTCCCAATGTGCCCATTCAATATGTGAACCACAAATATTTATCTCAGGGTTTGGTGCTGTGGTTTTTCTTTTTGTTGATATTGTTGGGGTGTAGGGTTGGGGTTTTTTTTTGCCCTTTGTTTTTGCTTTTAACTCAATATATGAATGGGTTTTATTAATCTTTTTCCAGTTTCCTATCTTTTTCAAAAAGGATTTTGCAATAAAATCTTCAAATATATACTTCTCCAATTCATTTGCAATGCAAATATACATTGAAGTATTAACTTTCCAAGCAGAGCTGTGTGGGAGTCAGAGCTCCTTTCAATGGGACACCCTATAATTGTCACATCTCTCTCTGTTCCACATTGGAATTATTCCCTAAGTTGCTATAAAATGATCTTTCCATCATGCAAATGGTTTGAAGGCAAGAAAACAGAAAGCTAGAACTTTATCTTTTAAACCTGCTACACACCACAAAATAAAACACTTCAAAACAAAACCTCAAAGTCAACACAGTCCCATGGAATGTTTCTGTTTGGACAAAGAGATCTTTGGAAAACATTCCCTGGCACATTCCCAACCAGCTCTCACTACAAAACCTGAGGTAGACTTTGGCATTGATAGTAACAGAGACAGTTGTGCTCTAAACACCTCTTTTTCTCCTCAGGGCAATGTTGCCTGATGCTGTACAGTGTAAGAAAAAAATCACAGCAAGAAGCTGAGCTCATGGACAGTATATTTTCCAGTTTGGATTCTAAAGGTTGATGGGAAAGACTGTGATAAAACAGCGAGGAAAAGAAATGAGCTGACAAACTAGAAAGATCTTTTCACCCTACAGAGCTGCTCTACCAACATGAAATACTACATTTAATTTAATGCTAATTGCACAACATGCTCTGGTAAGGATGCTAGGCCATTCCAAAACCAGTTGTTTAATGTTAATTGTACAACATGCTCTGGTAAGGATGCTAGGCCATTCCAAACCCAGTTGTTTAATGTTAATTGCACAACATACTCTGGTAAGGATGCTAGGCCATTCCAAACGCAGTTGTTTAATGTTAATTGCACAACATGCTCTTGTAAGGATGCTAGGCCATTCCAAAACCAGTTGTGATCCAAGACCAGCAACTCTGAACTGAAATGGCAGGGAAATCCTTTAAAGCATAATGGTCTAGGTCACTGTTATTTTTCTTTGCAGGAAGAGCTATATATTTTCTACTCATGGCCAACCATGATGGTCACCTCTGCATTATAAACCTCAGAATGGATGGGGTCACCATCCTGCTTATTGAGTTTTAGAGGGCAAGATCTCCCTACAGACCATGAGCTGTCTCTGAATAATGAACAAAAGGACTCTACAAAGCAAGCCTTCTAGAAAGCTTCCCACTATATTTAATACAGGTACCTAAAACTCAGCATTAACAACCTTGGTTTAGCAAAACCTTTGCTCAGTTAAGCGCATGACAAAGGAGAAACTTCAGATGACAACAGTGTCTCACAGAATGCTTTGGAACCATCAGAGGGATATGAAATTTGACTGATAGCTTTACCTTTCTACAACATCCTCTCCATTCCAGCAGGTTGAGCTGTCTCTCATCACTAGGTCTCCATCACACAGCCTTTCTGCTATAGAGGCATAAAAGGTTCGGGATCGCTTCATGTAGTTGATGAACTCTCTGGAAAGCAGGAGGAAGACATTTAACAACACAACAGTACACTCACACTTCAAACCTCCCCTCCACAACATTAAGACTTTAATCTCACACAATTTAAGTTATCCAAGTTGGTTAATTTCTATTTCTAGTGTGTTTTCTATTCCTACACATCCAGTCCAGTGTTAGCACACATATTTACATACAAAGGTGGTTAATAAATTACCTTAACACAACTCACACAAAACATGGGAAAAGTCTACACTTACTATCTCTGCATAAACAAATTCAAAAAGCATGAGAAAACATCATTAAAGGAGTGAGCTTTTTCTCTTACTGGATGTTTTTCTTCATTTCCTGCACATAGGAGCCCTAAGAACATTGTCAGCAACCTCCTGGGTGGAAAAGGCTTCCTAAACCTACCAGCCCATCACCAAACCTGCAACATGCTCTAAGTATCCCAAAGATGCAAAGAAAGCAATGTCCCTGAGATGAAGTGGGGCCAATTTCTCCTCATCATCAGTAGCCACATCCCATTTTTATTAGGGAGGAATTTCTCTCTCATCATGTCTGGCACTGGTGAATAACCAAGCCTCCTTCCTAGCCAGTGCAAACAGCTCACTTCTGATCATGGGAGTATGGAAAAATGCCTTGTGGGCAAACTGCTGCCTCTTTTATCACCTGATTATGGCTATACCAGATAGATCTGGCTAAGGTAGCCATAAAAAAATCCTGGAACAAAACAAGTGTTAATGCAGCACACAAATGAGAGTATTTCAGCATGAGAAATGACCCTCTTGCCACACCTTTAGAAACTCCCATTTAGTATAAATTGTTAAAGATATTGAGAACTAGACACAGAGCACAGAAACTGAGCCATCATGGAGCTATCTGCTTGACTCACAAGCCCCTCAACAGCTCCACTGGGAAGGCCAAAGGACTTGATTTAGTTTACAATATTTTTGCTGTAAGGGGACACTGCCCTGAAGAGGTGCCTGGGGATACAGTTTGGCACAAAAAAGGTCAGGATTTATTCTACTTTTGAGAGCAACAGGTGCTTTAAACAAAATTAAAGTCCACTGCATGGTATGTTAGATTGGATATAAGGAGAAATTTCTTCCCTGAAAGGGTTGTTATTTCTTGGAATAGGCTGCCTAGGGAGGTGGTGGAGTCACCACCCCTAGAGGGGTTTATGAAACATTTAGTTGCTCTACTTAGGGCCATGGTTTAGTGGTATGGGAGTGATAGATACGGTTGGACTTTTGATGATCTTAGAGGTCTCTTCCAACCTTCATGGTTCTGTGGTTCGGTGACTCAGTATTTCTCCCTCTTTACCACTAACTCAGGAGTATGAGCTCTAACTATTTACCCAGCAAAGCTAGGGCCAGACAGAAGGTCACCTACCTGACACAACAGTCAGAGTTGCAATTATGAAAGGTGACATAGATGCTAAAGATTTTACAGGTTCTAAACAGAGTTTAGTTTGCAGAAGAGCACCCTTTGAAGAGCCTAAAACTTGTTTTGGCTCATCCCAAGAGCCTTAAACTCCTCTGCATTTTCAGCAGAGTGAGACTCTGGCAGTTGAAAGCAGCAAAGAATTCTGCAGCCAACTCTTAATCTTAGCAAGGGATAATATTTACTTTTCATCAGTAGAAAGACACTAGATCCAAAAATGTATGTTTTCTCAGTGCCCCACAGTATAAAAGCAGGAATCACAAGTATTCCAATTCCAGCAGCTATACAATGGAGAGACAATAAAGTTTTGGTCACCTTCTTTTCCTTCTTACCGAGAGATTTTTTTCAAGCTTCTTGATTTGTCATTCTTGGAAGCTTTCAGAGGCAGAGAACTGCAATAGGCCAAGGAGAACAAGCAGCATTCAGGAGAGGTTGGGGAGGAGGGGGAGAAGCAGGAATTCAGGCAAATAAGGAGAAAGAAATGAGAAACAAAAGAGAAAAGTAAAAATTAATTGGAAAGAAAGGTCATCGAGCACATGCAGAGGATAATATAAGAAAACAAATTAAGGAGGAAAATTGGCATGAGATTTATCCCAAAGTATAGATGCAATTAAAAATGTCAATGCCATACTGAAAGGAAAATGCAACTGAGATTGTTTCTCCCAATAGTTGTCACATAAAAAAAACAATTGCAAATGCAGCACACACAGAGCAAAAGGCTGAAAATAAATTCAGTGGTACTTAAATTAACTCTAACTGATACCAAATGGAAGAACTGGAAATATCTCAGGCTACAGAAGAAAACAATGGCAAACAGTTTGGGATGAGCACCATGGGAAGAGGGAATACAAAAGGGTAGCATTCATTTGCTGGTACAATGAGCAATTTGCTGTCTGTTAATAAATAATGTGAATCCAGAGAGGTTTTGCTGTTCAGTACTGGTCAGATTGCACTAGTGGAAGAAAGAATTCAACTTTGCTAAACAGGAGAGACAGGCTCTGAGGTTAGAAAAGCTCTGGTAGTTATTTACAGCAAATACATTTTGTGGCACTGAGATTCCAAGGTCTCTTAATTAACATTTTAAATTGTATTTAACACAAACTTCATGATGCAAGTTTCCACTTCATGATTTGCTATCAGATTCTGCTCACTCTTACACCTGTACTCTCATGTATAAAGCAATGGCAACAGCAAGAGCAATGCACATCTTCCACAAGTCCTGTCAATCCACTTACTGAAGAGAGCAAGGATCACCTTCCAGCAGCTCTGAGGACACCCAGATGATGGCAACTTTGCCATCATGCTTTCCAGGAGCTAAGGGCAGGGCTGGCAACAGGAGAGGATGGACCTGCCCTGCTCAGCAGGTGAGTGTCACCTGTCACCACAACCCAGCCAGGCAAAAAAAGGAAAGGAGAATTTCTAACGGGGAAAAATCTGGACTTGCTGTAACTTATACCTTGGTCAGGCAGTCAGAAGTGTTTGATTCATCTCCACAGTGAGTTAATTTCCATCTGGCATTAATAATCTGCTTTATACTAGCAGTTTAATACTCACATTTTAATAATAGCCTCTGATGTCTGATCCAAGAGACAGTTAATTTTAAATAAAACAGATTGCACCGACTTCAAATATTCTCCACTAGAATTCAAATCTGTTCATTTTAAGATGTAAAAATGATCCATAAATCCAAAGTATGAAGAGATATCCCCCCTAAAAAAAACCACCACCATTTCAAGGCCTGCCTCCTCCTGTTGGGGACCTACTATGGTGTTAAATGTAACACAGATTTTTACATAGATCTGTAACCAGTCTATGTCTACTGGCTTGAAATATGACATGCAGCAAAAACCTGCTAAAAGGCAGGTATGCAACTCTGCTGGGAGTCCAGACCCTGACCAACTAGTCCTCTGCACTGAGCTCAGCTCTAACATTCCAATCCACTGATTCTGCACATGCCATGTGCATTCCCTATCCCATCATATGGTTTCAATCTTCTTGTCATCTCTAGTGCACGTTAGGGTAAGCTCCACAGTAAAAATATGACTAGAGCAGCAATGCTGCCAGTTTCAATTAATCCCTGAATAGGATTGTGTAATGGAAAAGAAATTCAAATTGCTAATCAAATATCTGCTTTTGAGCTTAATCAGAGGGAAAGGTTTCCTATAAGAGGATAGGATATTCAGATTTCAGCTCCTTACACTACTGTCCCTGACACCTGGTGTTGCAGAACAAAGTAATATGTAGGGGAAAAGAAATGAGCAGCCTTGGATCTGCTCAACAGCTGGAACCAGAGGTTCTCAGCTCTTTGGAAGAGGAGCTTGATTTTTGTATGTGGCTTTATAAAGAGGTAGAAGCAAACACACAATTCTAAGCAGGCCCTACAAAAGAGATAAGAGGTGGCTTTATTGTAAGTTTCTCCTACAGATGTGTTAACCAGATTGGTTCCTCTTTGAGCTTGAGAGAACTCTGACACATTAAGGGAGCAAAGCCACAGATTTTTTCCTTACTTGGGGAGTGCTGGTTCATTCCTTCTCTTTCCCTACTCTAACAGGCAGGAGTTCTGTTCCATACTCCCCTTGAATTAAGGATCATTTGGAAGGATGTCTACTCCAGAGACCAACTGCCTCAGGCTTGATCCCTTAGGTGACCTTGTAGCTCAACTGACAGACAGCTGATGTTATTGCTCTTCAGTTTTCAGATGGCCAGAAGGAATGGCACCAAAAGAGATTCCCATAATGACTCTCCTAAGCTAGATCCCCTGCAGCACTTAGCTGTCACTCCTAGTGCATTTTACACAACCCTCTGCAGGGCTGCTTTCACCCATCCAGTCCAAAACGGTATTACCTAACATTGCTTTTCATTGCTGGCCCCTGTGATTAAATGACAGCTGATGAACAGGAGAGTGATGTAGCTGATCACTGTGCATTTCACTTCACTTACTGATTTCCAATCATTTCCAGGAAGCAAAGCTCATGTCTTCTACAGGAATTAGGGGAACATTCACAAATATTCTCCACTTCTAATTATCTCCTGGCTCCATCATGCAGTTTTTAGTGCACAGGCTCTCTACAACACCTAGAAACACTATTTCAAGGTTATTTTATGCTAATGGTGTATGGATGGCCTTAGTTTAGATTTTTTTGAGGGGGATGAATTTTCAGTGCACAGACCAATTTTGGGACTGTATTTTACAGTATATTAGTTTTAGTGTATTTTCTTTTCAATGTAGAGGTCTTACCATTTTAAAAGGTCGATATCTAAATGGTTGGGAAGGGGAGGGAGCAGATCCTCAGATGAGAAAGAACTGCTGTCATGCCATTAAAGACCCCAGTTCCATAGAATCATGAAGCCTCTTTTGTATCTAAAAGTTTTCCTGTTAACAGTTTGGGAATTGTGCCTTTTTGCTTGCCAGCATATAATCCCAGTGAAGTCAATGAGTTACACAGAGAATGGCCTAGGGCTCTGGGTTTTTAAGAGGATATTTCATTAATTGTACTACAACTGTTCTTTGGATTATCACTGCTGAATTTATTCATTTCCTTAATGCTCTTTTCCCTGATTCCATGGGAAATGGATTCGCTCCAAGCACTAGCACAAACTGTTGTGTTTGGGGTTTCAATTACAAAGGGATAAAAAAATAGGCCTAGCACTCCAAAAACTTAGCTTGCTGCTGTTCCTTTTATCTTTTCATGCAGTGTTTGTTTCATTCAGGCAAGTTCAGATGAGAAGTAAAATAGGAAAGGATAAACATCTCATCATCCCAAGTCAAGCTCCAGAACCCAGGCTGTGGTCATTTTAACATTGCTGCCTGTCCAACAGAGAGACACAGACATGGACTCCTCTGGGCAGATCAGATACTGCTCTCAGATCAAGGAGTAAAGCCAGAATGATACCCCTCACTTCCCTGAAGTTGTTCCAGATTAATACTGGTGTTAGAGAGAGCAACTCCTTAGCCAGAAATATGTCATTGTGATTTTATGGGCACTTAGTTCTGACATTTACTCATGTAGCATGAGCTGGATTGCAAAGACATCCTTCCCTCTCCACTTAATTTAGAGAAAACCAATCCAGGAGCTACATGAGGGACAGTGAAAGAAAGAGCAGGAGATCTGGGAGCAGGGATACCCATACCAGGGCCAGTGGCAGTGATTCAGCTGTCTAGTGTCTCAACTGGCATGCAGCTGAAGAACAGAAGCCAAGATAGACACAGCAAGCCTAACCATAAATGTTTCTGTTCTGACTCTGTTATGGAACAAATCCAGGAGATATTAAGGGATTTTCTTACACCCCAGCCCTGTGGAAAGAAGGGCTAACTGTATCAGGGCAATGAATCTTTCCTTTTCACCTCCTCCCACCTCTGCCCCTTGATAAGCTCAAGTCCTTAAAGAGCCTGGCAGTTGTCTTTTAAGTGATTTAGACACAACTGTGGAAACCACTGAGACTTTGTGGAGGAAAAAGCTTTCATCATTTTGACTAAGAGTTTCTGGAAACACTGAACACTTTGGTGCTAAGTAATGGCATCAAGTTTGGCCTGTAAAAAGCTTTTTCTTGGAGGGACCTGCACTGTAATACCACAAAGACACGTGGGTGACTACCAGTGGTAGCAATGGCTGGAAAACAGGCACATCAGGTGACAGAACTGTGCCTCTGGCTTAAGGAACAAATGGTGAGGCAGAGAAGTCATTTCATAGCAACTGTTGCTTTAGTGTTACCTTCTTTTGTTGTTCAGACTTGTGTGAGCCATCATGAAGGTCTGGGTTTCAGCCACTTCCTTCACTGGCACTAGATTGGCTGAGGGCAGGTTCCCTTCTCTCTTTTTGGGATGTCCACACACTTTATCAACCTGTAGGAAAGGAAGAGAAAGGAAAATCAGGTTTGAGTGGAGAAATTGATTTACAATTCTCCTAAAGCCTGCTTGGTCTTTGTGGTCAGTGTTTACTTCAAGAGAAGGTGTCTGGGTGAGAGAAATAAGAAGATTCTTCTCTCCAGGACCTGGACACGAGACTCCTGGAGAAGAACAAATGAGAACTGCTATCAGAAAGCCAACAGTCATGGATTTGTCTCTGGATACCTGGAAACAAGGTGAAAGAGTGACTGAAAGAAGTGTTGTCAAACCAAACTTTTCTTTAGAAACACTGCCAGAGTTTGAAGGTACACAGATTTTGGTGGAACATCTGTATAGAGAGAGCAGAGTCTATCTGCTCTTTGAAGGGACTTCTAGTCACAAGAAAACTGAGTCTTCCAGCCTTCAACTAGACAATGTTCCCTTAAACCAAGGAAATGAGGAAAAGAGGTCAGCATCAACTGGTCACTGTCAATAGATTCATATTGAGCACAAAACAGAATGAAAAGAGAATGTCCAGCCCTGGGAACCACCACTGCCTTCAGGACACTAACATTTCTAGGCCATTTGTCCTTGTTGCCCTTCCTGAAGCCTCTCATGGAGCATTTAACACAAGGCCAGCAGCAAGCAAGCTTCTCTTTATCCTTTGTGCACTGTGGAGCTGACACTGCTCCTGCATCCTGCCACATTTGTTTGCTGTACCAGCTTTAAGTGACAATAGAAAGACAAAGTCTTCCCTTTCTAATCCACAAATAAGCAATGTGTAATGTTTTCACCTCGATTTAAATCCTCCAGCAAACACAACAAGCAGACAAAGGAAATCCTGCTGTGGGCATAGTACTACCAAAGACCTTAATCACACAGAATCCATCATCCCCCACAACACTGAATTTGGTATCCCTTCCTTAGTTTTCCATTATAACCAAGCTTAGATGGATTCTTGCTGCTCTGCATTTTACAGCATCTTTAAAACCCTCACTGAGTCACAGTTGCCTATCTGCTGAGTATTTCAGGTCACAGACAGCTTCAGATCATTTTCTCTGCCCCTTTCCAACACTCCACTGTATATGTTGGCACAAGCACAGGACAATTTTCCCTACTTTAGCCCATTTCCTCCAGGAAAACTGCTGCTCTGTAAAGTGAAGACATTTTCCTCGGGAAAAAAAACATGCCAACTGAACATGAAATGTTGGAAGCTGTAGAGGCAATGTCACTTAACATCAACTTTAGTTGTCTAAGTTATGGCCTGCTCCAGTATAATATGCTGTGAAGAACCTAAATGTGTAGCAATTGAAGGAGACCACAGTGGATTCCTCCTGACAGCTCTCCAGCAGTCAGAGCAGGAGCCAGCTGCCTCACTCAACACCATGTACTCTGTATATTATTCTGCTCTCACCAGGGACTAGCATAGCATTGTTTTAAAACAGAGCTTTCTGAAAGAAAATAGTCTGTTACAATACTTTCTAAACTTTTGAGCAGATAAAAAAAAAAAACCCAACACTCTGTGCAAATGAAAATATCAACCATAAATGCCTTTTGAACTCCTAGGTGGTGGACAGAGGAGACAACACAGCTGGACCACATTCCTGCAGAGGATGCTCTCTGCCCTGTGCCCCAGCTCTCCTACAGAATGCAGCCCCAAATTCCCAGCATAGGCTTCTGCAAAATCCATCTGAGAACACACAATAACAGTACCACAGTATGTCAGGGGTTGGANTGACATCATGCCCTTCAAGTTACACACACCTCAACTCTAGTCACTCTGGATTTAAGAGAGTTTTAAGCAACATCACCAGAGCAGTTTAGAAAAGCAATGTGGTTCTACATAAGCAATGAAGAAATCCAAGGTTTTTTGTTGTTCCTGTGAGAAGCTTTCAAAGAGATTTAGAGTCATCATTTTTTGTAATGAATCAATAGTTTAAGCATCCAAATGAAAACACTCACTTTGTTTGGATTTCTAGGTTCTATACCATAGAAATAAAATTACCCTTTCGATTGCAGAAGTTTCAGTGCTTTCTATGCCAAACCTTAGCTCTGGGCTTTTCTTTTGAACCAGTAATAACAGCTTCCTGCAGAGCAAACAAAACCACAGGATTTTAAGGAAAAAGTGTTTCTCAGTGGAAAAATTTTAACCATTAAAAAGAAAACAACTCACTAAATGAAAGGGTAAATCACAGCCACACTTTTTGTGTTGTGCAGGTTTCTAGTGCCTTTCTTCTAAGAAACACTATAACTGTGGCACAAACATTTTAATCTGAAGTGAGATAAACAAGATGGAAGATACACTAATGATGTATTGTTTGTAGTATTAGTAGCTCTTCAATGCCTCAGCTGAGATCCAGAGGTTGTAGCAAGGTAGGAGTTGGTCTCTTCTTCAGGGTTAACAGTGAGAGGATGAGAGGAAAGGGACTCAAGTTGCAGCAGGGGAGGTTTAGATTGGATATAAGGAGGAATTTCTTCACTGAAAGGGTTGTTAAGCATTGGCCCAGGCTGCCCAGGGAGATGCTGGAGTCACCATCCCTGGAAGGGATCAAATAAAACATTTAGATGTGGTACTTAAGGCCATGGTGGTGATAGGTAGATGGCTGGACTTGATGATCTTAGAGGTCTCTTCCAACCTTAATGATTCTCTGCTTTTGTGTGTGATCACCAGATTTTCTTCATTCTCTTTCCCTTCAGGAGAGCAAGAATGGAGATTTCACCCCCACCTCCCCCCCCCCACTGCTCCCATGGTGTGCAGAGGTGCTTTGAAAACTTATGCCCATGAATATGGTGTAACCTAACCCTTTGGATGCAAAGGCCAAACTCCCTCCCAAGAGATTTTCTTCCATGGCCTGAGTTAGCTCTGTTTGGTATATTTCTTTCAGATTTGGGATAAACTAAACATAAAGCTGAGACATTCCCCTCCTTCCCCATGTGGGCTCATTAGGACATCTCACTGAAATGGGTGTTTTTTCTGCAAAACAAAATAATAAAGGTTAAGTTTTCCTAGGTAGTTTTAGCAGGCACAAAGTTGATGGCAAGGAGAACACTCACATCCACAAAACTCTCTGAAACTCCCAGCTAGGGTATTGATGAAAAATGAGCTGTTGCTGCCTAAATTCAAATGTATGAAGCATGCCATTAAAAAACAACTTTCTGGAACTACAACATCTGGAATCTGCTGCTACAAATTACCTGTTAACAACAGTGAGGAACATGGAGAGTTTCCCTCCCATCCTAAGGGCACTCAGTTGAATGCAGAGCTCAGGAAGCAAGCCTAACCACCCAAAGGATAAATAGTGCTACTAAAGTGGGGACTGGGATTGCACAGATTCACTTCCATGTGTGTGCCTCACTGCTTCCAAGTTCTCTCTTAAATCTGTTGATCTTAAATCTCTAATGATCTGTTGGAGAACAGCCCTGGGGAAAAAGCTCTAGGAGTGCTGGTGGCTAGGAGGATGCCCATGAGGCAGCAATGTGCCCTTGTGGCCAAGAGGCCAATGGCATCCTAGGATGCATGAAGAGGAGCGTGGCCAGCAGAGCCAGAGAGGTTCTTCTCCCCTCTCCTGTGCCCTGGGGAGGCCTCCCCTGGAATGCTGTGTCCAGTTGTGGGCCCCTCAGCTCCAGAAGGCTAGGGAGCTGCTGGAGAGAGTCCAGCCCAGGGCCAGCAAGATCCTGAAAGGAGTGGAGCATGTGCCCTAGGAGGACAGGCTGAGAGAGCTGGGTCTCTTCAGCCTGGACAAGAGGAGACTGAGAGGAGACCTCAGCAATGCTTAGAAATATGTAAAGGGTGAGTGTGAGGAGGAGAGAGCCAGGCTCTGCTCCATGGCATCCAATGGTAGGACAAGAGGGAATGGGAGCAAGTTGGAGCACAGGAGGTTTAGTATTAACACGAGGAGGAACTTGTTTGCAGTTCAGGTGCCAGAGCACTGGCCCAGGCTGCCCAGGAGCCTGTGGAGTCTCCTTGTCTGGAGCCATTGCAGAGCTGCCTGGACACATTGCTGTGTGAGCTGGTCTAGGTGATCCTGCTCTGGCAGGGGGTTGCACTAGATGATCTTTCTAGGGCCATTCCAAACCCTGACATACTGGGATTCTGTGAGTCTGTAAAGTGTACACTAAGTGATATTTTTTGTTAGTTATTTTTAAACAGAAGCTAACATTCCTCCATTGGTGCTAGACACTAGAACTTGACATAAAAACAGCAAAAAAAAAGATCAAATATTGTGAAAGGCAAGAGAAGTGCCAACCAGCTGCAAAGAACTGGAGATGGATGTTATAAAATTTAACAGAAAAAAAAGTGAGTAGAAAATGCATTGCTCTGGAAATTCGGTTTTCAGTATTCTGAATGAACTTAAGGAATGACTAAATTCATTAATTCCTTTGATTTTTGAACTGAAAAAATAAAAACAGTCATTGCTTATAACTCCTCATTATTCAAGCCTGCCAGTCTTAAATTAAAAACTGGTAGAAAATCATCCCTCATAACAACATTAAGATCACTCCTGAAGTCTCTCTGATGATATTAAACCAAGTCTGCCTTCTAATGGTGAACACCTAGAGCTGAAAATTAGTATTCCTCATAGCTCATTATCTTCTGGTTTACCAATAGTGTTTCACAAATCTAAACAGTTTTCTTTGGGTTAAACCTTTTTTTTCCTTACACACCAATGTCTTAAAGATCCTTCTAGCTCCCCTTCTCCTGTGAACTTCCCTTTGTAATGAAACAGAATCTCATATGTATATGGATTCTTTGACCTCTTACTATTTATTCTTTAAAAGAATGACCATTTACAAGTATTGCAGAGGCTTAACAAAATAAACTGTGGGGAAAAAAACCCTCATCCCAAATCTGTTGAACTCTTGCAGCTTGAGCAACCTTAAACACTGAGGTCATATTTAATATAACTAATATCATTAAACAAGGGGAAAAATGTCATGCCCTTCTGGATAGCAATAGAATTTTATCTCTCTAAAGCAGGAGACCTTTTCACTGGCTCAGAACAGGCATTTTCTTTGATTTTTGTAGTGGGAAGCTTAGTATTTTAAAATACAAGATATTTCTCCTGATTAGGCTTTGAGTTATTCAAATGCTGACACGTTTGCCAGCACATTTCCATCCCCTCCAATCTGAACCCAACTCAGCATCTGGCTGAACACCTGTGACAAATGACAGCACAGTCATACCCCACAGCACAAGTGCCACAACTACATCAGAGCTCAGAATTGAGCTTGGCTGCTTGCAGCTGCCAAGTTAGAAGTGAGAGAAGCAAGGAAATTGGGTTTGAGTTCTCAGGCCTGTGTGTTCAGCAGATCTCATTTCCTTTGGGTAAGCCAGACCTTTACCACTGGAGTCTTGATGGCACAAGACACCAACAGATACCTTGTTTGTTATTTTGTTGTTGGCCAAGCCATCAACCAAAGTTGATTAGATGTTCTTTGCAGTGCCTGTGACTTGTCACTACAGGATTGTAGAGATGAGTGGGAGCACATGTGATAAGATTTGATAAGCCAGGGCTTACTGCTTATTGCCACTGCCTATAGTTTACTGAATAAAAGCTTGCTCTCAAGGAAGAGAATAAGAAAGATTACTAGAAGAGAGCAAATAACCTTTGATTCTGCTTTCTTTTAAACACTCTCCTTCTTATGGAATATGTTCCCTGTTACAAATACAGCTTTTTACTGGTGTATATATATATATATAGATAGATATGTATGTTCTTTGGGGTGCAAACTCTCTCCAGACTCTGTAGGAACTTTGCGGTGCAAACTTTCCAAACTCCAGAGGTTCTTTGGGGTGCATACTCTCTCCAGACTCTGTAGGAAAATTGGGGTGCAAACTCTCCAAACTGTAGAGGTTCTTTGGGGTGCAAACTCTCTCCAGACTCTGTATATAAACTAAGGGATTATTAGTTCATTTTCCTACAGGACTATGTTGGATTTCACTTGGGAGGGGTCAATTCTCCTCTCTCTCATCTTGAAACTATTGGATAGTTTAATGTACATTAATTTCCCACAAATCTTCTGAAAGATTGGAGAAGTTGACCATTACTAGATACCAGAGACTGCTCCAATGAGCATTATGAGCTCCTGAGGGGCAGAAAAACCTTCTGTTGGAGTTGACATTTACTCAACCATCAAAGAATTCAGCCAGAGAATTTAAATCCACCAGAACAGAGGCTCTGGAAATATCAGGCTTTAATCAAGTGATTTGAATTACAGTGATATTTCTAGATTCAGTTTTGGGGATCAAGATACAAATGTGCCAGAAATAAACAATATAGTCCTGTAAAAGAGAGAGCTGACATTGAGGAAACAACAAGAAACAATAGGCACAGCCTGAAAAATGATGGACAAGGATTGAGATACAGATCATCCTGATATTGTTATGAAACATCTAGGCTCCTGTCACTCTTAGCAGCAGCACTAGGCACAGACAGTGGTCAAATTCACAGAATCATTAAGACTGGAAGAGACCTCTAAGATCATCAAGTCCAACCACACCTATGCCACTAAACCATGGCCCTAGGCAGAGCATCTAAATGCTTCTTGAACCCCTCCAGGGATGGTGACTCCATCACCTCCCTGGGCAGCCTGGGCCAAGACTTAACAACCCTTGCAGTGAAAAAATTCCTCCTTATATATAATCTAAACCTCCCCTGCTGCAACTTGAAGCCATTTCCTCTCATCCTCTCACTCTTAACCCTGGAGAAGAGACCTACCCCCATCTCACTCCAACCTCCTTGCAGGGAGTTGTAGAAAGGGATAAGGTCTTTCCTGAGTCTCCTCTTCTCCAGCAGCAGCTATGTAAATGCAAATTAATCAAATTCTACCAGCTCTTCTCCCAAATTAATAATGCAAATGATGAGTAATCAGAATTTGGGGGCTTATTCTACAAGAACGTTAAGAAAGGATGGTTAGATCATCTGGACTGAGCCAAGCCATTGAGTGTGCCATGAAGTCTGTTCACAAGGAGAGTAGCTGAGGAAAAATGTAAAGGAAGGAAATCTCTTGCACAATATCAGGTATTTCAAGAATTTTACACAGCTTTTCTAACCAATCTTCACCCTAAGTTACAATTATATTTTCTTCTGGTTTGTAAAACTGCATACCCTAGTCTGGATATCAAACTATCCACACTTTATACCCACATGGAAAACCCTTCAAGCACACAGAGTCAAGCAGTTTGTCTATTTTGTTAGGATTTTTGTACAACATTTCTGCTCAAATTGTTGATGTATTTACCCAGCTGAAAAGAGAAAGTGGTAATCCTTTATAAATCAAACCAAACCACAAACAGCAACAGAGAGGTAATGAAGCTCCCTTCCTCCTCCACAATACTCCCCAAGACTCTGGGCTAATCTTTGTGGCCTTTGTTAGCTAGACATTTGTCCTTAGACATTGACAACCTAGAAAGGTTAAGCTCAATGTGATAATTAATTACAATAATCTAGTATAGAAGGAAAATTCCACTGGGAATCAATCCAAGTGAGTCACTTGAAAAGCTTTCAGGAAAAAAAAATGAGGTAACTTTAAAGATGTCCTAAGAAGCAAACCAATTAAAAGATTTTGCTCAGATTTGCCTTTTATCACTTTTCAGGTTAATTACACTATACCAAAAGTGATATTATTTGTTATGTGTTTATTCTTTCTTCCCATTCTGAAATGACAGCAATTATTACTGGAATTTCTTTTATCACTGCAAGCTTAAAAGGTAGTTAAGAAAAAAAACCTTCACAGTTTGTTCAAACAGCAAGTTCAAAAAGCATCTGAGAAAGATCACACATCTTCCAAACATAGCTAGAGAGGAAAACACACTCATATCCTTTCAGGGCTTCCCTACTATGCAGGTGTTGTACAGACTCAACAGCAAACTGCTGCAGTTATCACTGCAGATAGAAGTCCCAAGATGCTCCAAGGTCTCTCTCCCAACCTCTGTCAGGTTGATGCTTAATCACAGCCCAAGAAATTTCAGAAAAGGACCCAAACCAAGCAGGCACACAAAGTAGGAGAAAGTAAGAGGTACCTAAGTGTATACAAACCTCAACACTTTCTCCAGTGGTCAAGCACTTTAGACTAAAAACTCATCTCACACCTGCTGAGCTCAACAACACAAGATTAAGATCATAGAATCCTAGACTGGTTTGGGTTGGAAGGGACCTCTGGAGCTCATCTAGTCCAACCCCCCTGCAGTGGGCAGGGACATCCCTAACTAGAGCAGCTTGCCCAGAGCCCTGGCAAGCCTCAGCTGGAATGTCTCCAGGGATGGGAACTCAACCACCTCCCTGGGCAACCTGTGCCAGTGTTCCACCACCCTCGTGGGGAGGAACTTCTTTCTAATGTCCAGTTGAAATCTACCCTTCTCCAATTTAAAACCATTGCCCCTTGTCCTTTCATTTGCTACCTGTGACAGACACACAGAGCTTCTCTTCCTTATAGGACACCAAGTGCTTAAATCACTGGATAATGCCAAAATAACAGATGAAACTAGGAGGAAAGAAGTGTCAAGATTGATGGGAAATCAGTGAGTCAAACTCCTATCATTCAATACACACTGTGAGCACTTCATGAGAAGAGAAATTTGAATTTTAGGAGGGAAAATTACTCAGTTTAATCATGAACAGCACTTAAAAAAAAACAACAAACAACAAACAGAAGCTTATCAAAAAGCAGAGTGAAAGCTACCCATCAAAACTTGCCTACCTAAGAGCAGAGCTGTTAGGAGGCTTAAGGTTGAGAGATTAATACATCTGAGAAAAACATGTAGGCAAGCCTTGGAACTGACCTCCTCCTGACAAGCAAATTAGGTCTCTGCCAATTAAATCACATTCTGAGTTCAAAAGCTCTGCCAAAGTGCCTGCATGGTTACATACTTGCCTACCTAAAACTTGCAGATTTGCAGAACTGGGCTGCAAATCTCCAGAGAGCATAGGCTCACAAACATCCCAGTGGATCCAAGGCTGCCTCTATAGACCCAAAAAGGCACATAGTCCAGGCATGATGCACTCACTTAATGGCCAAGACCACCCAGCAAGGCAGCATAGCAACAGCAGTTGGCAATCCTCAATGCAACCCAACTTATTGTTCAAGGCTGTAATTAAACTGCCCTGAATACACAAACTTGTTTCATTCAGGAATTGTTTTACTTGCCTAAAATAGGAACTGGAAGCAGTTGATTTGAGTTTGTGCTCATCTGCTTTTCAAAACATGTACCCAAGTTCTCCATTAGTGATGTGCATGTCTTTCCTTCCTTCAGTGCACTACAGAAGAGTTTCATTTCCCTCCTTCTCCAGACACCAGAAAGCACTAGTGGCTCAAATCAAAGCTAAATTAAGTCACTGGACCTTTCAAGGCATGTGCCAAGAGACACTGTCCTCAAAAAACAGCCCCACAACAGTACAAAACCAAGAAAAAGGAGAAGTAATTTACTGTTCAGATTGCTTAGCTTGAATCCCAATCTATTCCCTGCTCTGTAGCCCAAGCCTAGTGAACTGGCACTGTCAGTCAGATCACAGAATCCTAGAATGGTTTGGGTTGGAAGGGACCTCTGGAGCTCATCTAGTCCAACCCCCCTGCAGTGGGCAGGGACATCCCCAACTAGAGCAGCTTGCCCAGAGCCCTGGCAAGCCTCACCTGGAATGCCTCCAGGGATGGGAACTCAACCACCTCCCTGGGCAACCTGGGCCAGTGTTCCACCACCCTCGTGGGGAGGAACTTCTTTCTAATGTCCAGTNTCCAACTTATCACCAGCACCCCATAGCTTGGTGTGACTAGGCTCCCATCTGTGGTAAAGGCATCTGAAATCTGAGCCTAGGAGCTGCTCAGTTGCCCTGTCTTGATGCTCCCAAGGAGCAGCATGTGCATCTCACACATACATAGCACGCTGCTGCCATGCACCCTCTGAGCAGCAGCCCTCTTCCACCACCTCTGCCCTAGCCATGAGGTTCCATCTGTGGTCCTGCTCCTCATACCCAACCTTCCACAGCAGCACTCAGCTCAAACAGCAGTTTTCATTTCCTAAGTGACTTGCCTGTCAACTGACAGTTTGAGGAAGCCCTAACTTGCCTTCTTTTTCCTTCACAGCATCTTCAAAGGCATATCCAGCTACATGGCTTAGTGAAAACAGGAGAGAGAGTAGTTATTTCATTCTCATCTCCTGCTGCCCACAGCTCAGCTTTCTTCCTTTGACCTCCTTATTTAAGCAGGATCACTCTAATATTGACCTAAAAAGCACCCAGCAAGGTTTTTGTCTTGCAAGCCAGGCTCCCAAATTTAGCCAATAAATCAGCCAAAAGCTCAATTTTCAGCACCTACTGGGATAAAACCTACAGTCTCGTTTAGGACAAAGTTCTTGAAGCAAGAGTTTGGCAGAGCAGTGAGCTAAGAGTCATCATCTAGTTGCAGAAAACAAATGAAATCTAAGGACCTGAGATCATTTCACAGCCACACAATCTATCAGTTAAAATGATCTTCAATTTCAGGCTCTCACAAGGCAACAAGACTAGGTATAGGCAAGAAGCTTGCTTACAAAAGCTTGTAACCCCTCAGCAAGAAATTCTAGCAAGTCAAATATTAATCACCAGAAGTTTATTTCCCATTTCTTCAATTCCAACATTTGTTTCCTTCTTGCCTTCTGCACAGTTTCTTTACACTGCAAAAGGTGTGAGGAATTTCATACTTAACAGCAATAATTTCACTCATCAGTTTGGCCTAGGTTTGAGCTAATATGTAACTGAATACTAAAATACACTGGAAGCATCTTAAGTCTCCCATAAACAGTATAATTGAATACATTGAACAATTTGCATTATTCAATAGGCAAACAGGATAAATGTAATTAAAACTAGAGTGTGGCAACCAGCTGACTCACTCAAAGTCCTTCAGCCACTCAACATCTACATGCAACATTCATTTCTACATGAATGGCAATCAGGACCAAAATCTCCTATTTTCATAACCATTTAAAAAATATATAAAATTAAAACTTCAGCAACCTAATAAGACACATGGGAGGTTAAAAAAGGGAAAACTGGCTTGTTTCTAAAACAGCTCTTAATATAGTATGCCTGGAATAATGACAAAAAAAGGTAAATGAGAAGCATGCTGAGTCCTGTTATTCTTTGAGCTAGGCCATACCCTTGGGTAGGATATGAAACCCCAGCAATGCAAAATATGAAAGTAATAAACATAAAATTGCTCAGAACTTGATAATGATCTCTGTGAAACCAAATCTGAGGATTTGGGAGGGAAGCTTTGATGATTCTGAACATGGAATTAAGCTGAATGTATTTTAAATTAAAGCTAAAATCAAAACAGCTGCTGGGAAACATGCATGACCAAATTCTTTATCTGAACATGTGCTGCTTTTGGCTATTTTCTTGTAGATTTTCCAACTTCACTGGCATTCTGTGTAGTCAACTCTAGGATGAAGCAAAGTGCAGTAGCTGCTGTTGGCATCCAGTTAAGCCAATCTGATTTTGTAGATGTTTGTCTAACAACTCAGAAGCACTGCTATTTCCATCAGGGAAGGATTACACCATCAAATAAATTTACTCACTGTGGTAGCTGCAATTCTATGTGCAATGGGGCCTGAGAGAGAGACATAGCCCCTTTGGTTCATCAAGTTCATCCCCACTGCTCTGCTGGCAGCCCTCAATCACAGAGAACAAAAAAGACTGTCAATTAATTTCCTAAAGAGTTAATTTTAAGAACAGAGCAAGATGGATTCCTAACTGTGTGAGAAATACTTATTTCATTTAATAAGTTTTTAAACTGCCTGAGAAAGAGGGGAACAATACTGGAGAAAGACCCAGGAGAAGAAATCGCTTGGTTCGCTGATATATATATATAAATATATCTCTGAATTTATATAAATATATAGACAAATATGCATATAAATATATAGACAAATATGCATATAAATATATAGATATGCATATAAATATATAGATATGCATATGAATAAATATATAACTATATATATACATATATAAAACACCATCCCATGATGGCAAGCCAGAGAGCAAATTGAACAAGATGTAGAGAATGCACTTCCACTTGTGATTGAGTTCCCAACCAAAAGATCTCCATATCCCAGAGGAAATGCCCTAATCAAATATACTTTGAAATCTCATTTATTTGGGAATCTGAGCTCCTGTTCTCAGTTCTACAAGATTCTGTGGAAATTCAAGAGGGATACAAAACACAGAGCATTCTGCAGCACTTTGAGCTGGCAAAGCTCTCATGCTTCTGATGGTTTTGTAGGGAACAAAAACCCTGTAAAACCATGGATATGCACAGTTCCCTTTGTGCTTGGTAGCATGACAGCAAAAAGCCAAGCAATTCGATTCCAAGTGCTTGTCCACAAACAGTTGTTATCTAACAGTCAATTGGCTTTAAAACTTGGAGGTCTTCATAAAATCCTAGGTCTTAAAAACAAGGCCTAAAAGATTCATTCCCTTGAAATTGTTTCTTCCTATGTTTTAATCTCCCTGTAATATTTGCATGTATCAGAGACCTTTTTAGAGCAAAAAGACAAATGTTTTTCTTAGCCTAAAAACTCCAGGCCCAGAACACATGCCAAAAGAAGGGAATATTAATGCTACCTAAGCACCAGCAGATAACAACTGTTAAAAAGCTCCCCATAAATCTGAAACCTAATGAAATGTGGGCAGAAAACAAAGATATGCATGGAATAGTTTTCTGCATTCTGGAATAACACCAAAGCAAACCTCAGCTCAGGCCACATGCTACACTATTGATAACACCTCCCAGGACAAAGAGAAGCTTTCATTGTTTTATGTAAGGCATAATTCTCATGAGTTTTATGTAACCAAGTTCTGCATAAAGCTGTCCATGGCACATAACACAGGATAAGAGATGAAATGGACCTTTATTTGCTCATAATCCTCAAGAGTGAATACTCCAGCTCCAACAGCTGTCTGCCTTCTCCCAGGGTCTTCACCTAACTTGGCTCCAAGAGGGTGAGCTGGGATTGAGACAACTGCAGAGTTTCAGATTTACTCTTTTGTTGACCTGTGAAGTAATCTCCTCACTCTGCCTTCTCTAGACACCTTGACTAGGTGAAGGAACTCACTGGTCTCAAATTGGCCACAAAGCCTGGCTCTGCAAGTATCAGGCAACTATACAGTTGAAGAGAGTCTAAAGGAAAACAATGGAAAAGGTCAGAAATTCAAACAATTCAACAAATAAAGGAGGAAGAAATTAGCACCAGTCAGCAAGAAGAAAAGACATATTCAGAATCTTAAAACATGTCAAAAAGTGCCACATATAAGAATAATTTCTTCTCTATATCCTTACAAGAGAGATCCCCACAAGGCGTGAGGGAGATTTGAGTTAGAAATGGAAAGAAACTTTCTTACAGTAATAACAGAAAAACTTGAAAAGATTGTCTGGGGGCATGACAGAATCTCCATCATTAGAGGTCTTTAAGAAGAGTTTAAAGAACATCTGTTAGTAATGGCTTAAAGATAATGATTCTTTCCTCAGGCAGGGATGGATTACATGACATCCAGAAGTCCATCTGCCAACTCTGTTCCTGCAGAATATTTATCTGCTGCTAAAATGAAGCATTTTGCATTAAATGTTGGCAGAGAGGACAACTGTGAATACCTGTGTGAAATCAGACCACAATCATGTCAGGCCACAAGCCCCTAGAAGGATGCCATTCCAATGAGACTATGGTCTCTGTCTCCTTCCCAAATCCTCAGAGGCCAAGGATTTCTTCACCAGATGGCAAGAACTCAGCACCAGTGTTCTCATCCCTTCCTGTGCATTGCTTTGTTATAGGATAGTGCATTGTTTCCCCCTGCACTTCATCTATTTGTAGTTCCAAAGGCATTGTTGGGTTCCATTGGCTCCTTACTCTCCCTAGGAATGCAATCCTAGAAGTGAATTTTAAATGAAATTAATTTGGAAGGCACAGAGGGTAACAGGTTAATTATGAAGAAGCTTGAGCTTGCAGTACTATCTTAACTGCTGTTATTTTTAACTTGGAAAGAGAGAAAACAGAACAGCCCAAAATTTAGCAGAGCAATCAATCAGCAGTTTTCAGAAATGGCCTTTTTATTCACACACATGTGGCTGTTAACATTTGGACTTGCATGAATGGAAGATGTGCTCTCCAGCCCCTGACTCCCACAGCAAGCATGGTTTGGAGAAGAGCAGTGAGCTTCAGGACTTGCCACTATTAATGATTCTGTCTGAAAAGAAGTGAAGCTTGCATCATTTGAGAAATATTCTCCAAACATCTCTTTTTAAACCACCCAAGGCAAAAGAAAACAAAAGCCTTGTTTAACATTAATGTTTCAAATAGAGACCAAATAAATTGCAGCAGAAAGAAGCTGAAGGACAACCAGTTTTCTAACCAAAAGCCACAAAATAGAAGCATGCACAGGCAATATGAAGCACACATGCAATTCAGGCTCTATCAACCTTGACTTTACTCCTGATCAGCTTTCACATTTTCCCTTTATATTGTATTTATTGCTTCAGAATTGAGAATCCACAAAAGGGCTTTGCCACTAACTGGAAAATGGGCATGGAAACAAACACTTTGCAATACGGATAAATCAACTCTCAGCCTTTTGAGAGGTTAATTACTGCTAAGATTCTCTCCCCTCCCTGTCATCCATGTCTTCCACCTTGGTCAACTAACAGGACAGTGGAGAGAGTCCAGCAGAGGCTCCCAAGATGCTGAGGGCACTGGAGCATCATTGGGAGGAGGAAAAGCTGAGAGCCCTGGGGCTGCTGAGCCTGGAGAAGAGCAGAGCCAGAGGGGAGCTGCTCCATGCTGAGCAAGAGCTGAAGGGTGAATGTGAAGAGGCTGGGGCCACACTCTTTCCAGTGGTGCCCAGGGACAGGACAAGGGGCAATGGGCACAAACTGGAACACAAGGAGTTTCTATCTGAACAGAAGGAATAAAACTTCTTTCCTTTGAGGGTAGCAGATCACTGACTGCCCAGAGAGGTTGTGGAGTCTCCTTCTCTGGAGAGATTCCAAACCCACCTGGATGTGATCCTGTGCAATCTGTTCTGGGAGACCCTGCTTTAGCAGAGGGATTGGACTAGAGTTCCCTTCCAACCCCTACCACTCTTTGATTCTGTAAATCTCAAAATTACCATATACAGCATCATTTTAATGTAGTAAGTATTGGAGTTCACTCCTAATGAAGACAGACACATTTGACTAAGCTCCCTCCCTTGTGTCCCTTGCAACCACGTGGAGATTATAAAGCTCAGCTGAAATGCCACAGCAAATCCTACCCTGCCATTTTTCCAGGCTTTTCAATAATTCATTATATGGGCATTTTATTCCCATTTCATGATCAGGATATATTTACTAAACACACTCTAAATAATGTCAAGGTTGTCAGGAATCTGACCTTGGAACTAAGAGGCTGTATATATTAAAGCAGTGAGTAAGGCAGTCTCCAGTAAGGAAATGTGCAGGAGCATGATAGCAGCCACTTCAATATGCTTTATTATGGACATTTTAAGTTGTTCTTGAGGGGGGAAGAAAGAGATGAAAATTTACAGCAAATGAACATGATTAGTTCTGTTTTTTAAATGTCAGAGAGACTTGATTTCTCTTAAAATACCTTCTCATTCAAAATAGGTCAATCTCCTCAAGTAGATGGACACAGTATCTATTTTGCAAAAGGGAATTTAGAAGAGTCACAGAAATGTCAAACTAATTAGTTACACAGAGATAGGTCTGTTTTATGTCACATCATCCAAATATCCCAGAAAACATTTTCACCATTGGAGTTCACCAGACTTAGCTCTTAGTTCATTATTCGGAGCAGGTTTGGGATCTAATTTAAGTTTAATAGTTATAAATAGTACATCAATTTCCAATTTACTACTTAAATATGATACAGACACTTCAGGCATCATCACTGTCACACTTTAGGGCTACTTTTTCTTTAGAAGATGGATTTGAAACAGCTGAAAACTAGAGAATTAAAGAACTTTAAACATTTTTTTGTGTGTGTCTGCTTTGTAGTAACCTATATTCATATGGCCTTGCAGAACTATTTAGTGAGCATTTTTAATAGACTATCAAAGAAGTTCCTGGAACAATCTGTGTTTAGATATTCTCAGGCCATAATTTTGAATGTGGATTGCCCTGGAACAATAACTTTTATCAGAACACAAACTGCACACTCACAACAAGTAAGTGAGCTGGGATCTATACAAATGTGTTAGCTACTATGACTTGGAAGCTGAAGAAACTTTCAATCACTCAAAAGGCATAGCAATAAAAAGGAATAAAAGGATATTTTGCTATGCAAATCTCAGCATTTTTTTCCCCTCCAAAGACTATTAGCTCTCTAAGTAAATCACAATTAATAGACCTGTCCTTGACAGAAAATGTCTCTCTTCTTCAAAAGGATGAAAAGTTTGTTACTTTTACCCAAGAAGATTTCCAAACACTCTAAGTGGCACAAGCACTTCTTCAGAGAAGGTAGTTCTCCCTCAGAGGTATAATCTTACCATTTCCAACAGGGGTCTGTTCAAAGAATTTATTTGTGAAAGGATAATCTTCTGCAGTTTGAACTTTCTCACCAAGCTCCCTTCTCATTGCTATGCTGTGTGGGAGGTAAGGCTGCTTGCAATGCCAGCCCTGGCTCCCCAGGCAGAACTAACTCTTTGTTCCAGGCATTTGCTTTGCAACTTTTTGCCATCACTAGTCACCTCCAAAAAATAATATAGATATATAATTTTGTAAGCCTTGGTGTTGTTTGGATAATTCACTTCCAAGCTGGTTCCAAATAGATCTGTTTCATCATCGTCTTTGCAACTTTTTGCCACCTCCAAAACAAAAAATACACACACATATATATATATATAATTTTCTAGCCTTGGTGTTGTTTAAATAATTCACTTCCAAGCTGGTTCAAAATAGGAAAGTTTCATCATTTTATGGAAAGCCATTCAGGGTTTTTTTGCAGGGCACAGGAATACATGACCTTAACTTTGTGAATGTGTACAGCAATGTAAAAATAAGAGGATTTCCATCTAAGATCTTGCAACACTAAATCATACTAAGGGCTAAAATTACAGACCAAAAGACTGATTTCCATTACTTATAAATACCACAAATTCAGAGAGCAAATCAGTTTCAGGAAGGGGAAGAAAGGACATAGTAACAATCAGCATTAGTGATGTAAGTAAACACACTGTGAAGCTCAAAGGAAGATTGATGACTAGAGAGCTCATTGCACTTCATGGAAAAGAAATATTGCTTGGGGAAGAAGTATCTGTAACTTAGATTACAGGGTGTGTTCACTAAACATTATAAATGCATATAAAAGCATAAAACACCCATGCAAGGACTCTACAAGGCAGACTTACATAGAACCCATGAGCTCTGAAGGAAAAGCACAAAACCAAATAAGCCTATACAATTAGAAATCCTTATTAAGCAGAGCCTGGTGTTGTATCAAGAATGCAGCTTCAACATAATCTTTAGCAAAGAGAAATTGATCTAAAATCCATCTTGAAATCTGGGTGTGCTTTCTCTTTTCTATGGAATGCTCTGTATTGAAAAATAGAATCATTTACTGTAGGAGGAGCACTGGGGAATTTGGTAAAGAGGAAAAAGAAAAGAAAATAAAGAAAAAAAATCAGTCTCTTTGTTAGCCAAGCCACAAAGCATCTAGAGAGCCTAATTCATCATGAAAATGCCAGGATGGCTGACAGCTGACTGACAGCTCAGCCCTCTACTCACTCCCTCCTCTCCCCTCACACAGGAGCCCCTTGGATAGGACATGCCTGGTCCCCCTAGACAGAACAACTCATGGGTACAGTGGTTAAACACAAGAGCTTAGCTCAGGAAAAAGAGGATGGATTGAGCACAAAAGCCTTCACTGGAAGCTGGGTGAGGAAACTTCCTGTCTGGTGCAAGGGAATATTTCCACACATTTCCCTTCTTCTCCCTTGCAAGAGAGATGATTGCTGTGCTCTCCAGGTCTTGCAACCCCTGTGCAAGATGCCAGGCTTTGGTCCCTTGCCCAGGTGGCCTCAGAGGTCTGCTGTCCCCAGAAAGCCTAGTGGTGCCACCTGGGACCTGGGCACTGCCATCCCACTTGGGTGCTGGAGGAGCAAGCCCTGCCTGTGGCATGAGGAACTCACTTCCCAAGGATGATTGCTTCAGCCTTTCTAAGTGTCAGTCAATCTGCTACTTGCTTTAAAACTAAGCCTGTGCTTAAGTGCTTCATGGGCCTGGGGCCAGAACACTCAGTTTCTTGCAGAATTGAGCCCTCTGTTTTGATATCCAGAATGTGAGCTCTATATTTCTGCCAAGCAAACCTCTTTTCCCTGAGTTTTGTTTATTTTTCAGGCCTGAGCTCAGTAAGGGGTGAGGGTTAACCTAGAGTGCAGTGGCCTTGTTGCCATGTATACTGAAGGCACTTTGGCCTGAAAAGCTGCTATAAAATATGCTCACTTTATTGCTCCTTAACTCTGCAAGGGACAAGCAAAGCGTCACTGGGATAAGTGAAAAGTGAGGTACTCCCAGTCAATCCATGAAAGAACAGATCATATGGAGAGGAACAAGTCCATGGAACTAATATCAAGTACAAGTAACATGGCACTGGATAGTTTATGCTTTCAAGAAGGGCAACAAAGCTGGTGAAAGCTCTAGAGCACAAGTGTTATGAGACTGAGGGAACTGGGGTTGTTCAGTCTGGAGAAAAGAAGGCTCAGGAGAAACCTTCTCACTCTCTCCAACTCCCTGAAAGGAGGCTGGAGTGAGGTAGGGGTTTGTCTCTTCTCCCAAGGAACAAATGACAGGAGGAGAGGAAATGGCCTCAAGTTGTACCAGCAGAGGTTTAGATTGGATATCAGAAATTAATAACAGTGGGAATAACCACAGACCAATAATGGAAAAGAATTTACTGTCTTTAAGGCTCAGCTCAAGCCAACTCAGCTGCTATGAAGCAGAAGTGGTCATGGGGTCTTTGGCAGCAAAGGAGCAAGGCACAGACTTTCTTGTTCTCTCCTTAAACTTCCGTCAAACACTTTACAAATAGACAAGGTACAGAGGGAAAACTGGAACCACTCAAACCTTCCAAGCTCTTATCCAGAGTTTCCCATTACTCCACAAAGTAAATCAGCCACTACAAAAAAGCCACAAAAGCAAAATGAAACTTTTTTTTTTGGCCTAGTTGGCTGGTTTGGTTACTTGGATCACAATTATTTTATCATCTCCTTCCAGGCATTTCATGTGAGGAGAGACTGTGAGCTAAAAGGATTCTGACACTAGCATTCCCTCACATCTCACCAGACATTTATCCTCTCAAGACTCTCTCTCACTCTCTACACAATTCTCTATTTGTTGCCAACATAAAACTATTGTTTTAATACATTGCTTTTAGCCTTAATTCTCTCTGCTGCAGTTTGCTTCAGAAACACCATTTTCCCATAGTCTCAAAAGACTAGAGGAGCTGTTAGTCTTTAATACTTTTTAATATGTCCACATAACTGTCAGGATGGAATGAAAAGTGCAGGTAAAGCAAGGAAAACAATAATCCTACTTGAATAGTTTGCAATTTCAAGGTGCTTGTAGTAAAACAAAAGAAACCAACTCTCATTTTTCACATTAAAATACTACAAGAAAAATTCTGGAGAAGGTCAAGGTGGGACCTAGCCAATATTTAATAGCTTATTTTCTGACTTTCCAAGAAGTAGCTGGTAAAAGTTTATAACCCTGCAACTTCACAGGAGCATAAAGCACATATTTCTGATTAATATTTTAGAACCAACTGCACTGTAGATCACTAGCACCTCCTCCCACATCACTCCCATTCCAAAGATCAAACTCATCCTCTCAAGACTCCAGACAAAACCTTTCATCCCTTTCAGTTACACTCATTTCTTTTTAGATTGAATCTTTCACTTTTCTCTAAGAAACTGAAATGTGACAATAAGAGATCCTCACTCTTCTTTTCTTGCTCTACCTCACTTTCCCATAGTAGATTACTGCTTTGGTTCTGAAGCCTGTTCTAAACCAAATTACTACTACACTGTATTAGTAAGGGGTTACAAAATCATGCAGTTCCCCCAAATGCAGAGAAGCACCACAGAGTTTATAAGCTAGAGGTAAGAAAAGTATTCTTTAGAGATGAAACCAACTCCCAGACCAGAAGTGCTAGAGCTGTAGCTATGTAAGTATGGTTTATAGCAATGCAAATGCTAAAGTGATGTGACTGGTTCTGTCCTTCATTTTAAGCCAGATTGTCAAAGTTAATTACATGGACTGGAAGAGTAGAGAGAAATACAAAAGAAATTCACTGTTTCCTGTTTATGTGACACCAAGTCTCCATAAGTACTTTTCTAGTCCATTAGATAAGTAACACAAAACAAATAAAAATATAGCTGATCCTTCTGCTAGCCTAGATGCCTCTTGGCATCTCTTCCAGCTCCAGCATCATGTGATTTCACTCAATAAATTCTCTACTAGCTATGGAAAACATCCAGCTTTCCACCCATCATGAACTGCATGAGGACACAACAGCTAAGAAGTTGTATGTATGTATGGCTAGGCTTCGCGAATGAAGCTCCAGGGAGGGCTCCNGTCTATCAGACTTTTTTCACACTGAAAAGCCAGATCTGCCATTTCCAGACCCACAGATCCCAGGGAGGACACCAAATTTGAGTATATTTTATATAAAAGACAACTATTGGCTTAAAAAGCTTGAATGTGACAACCTCCCCTCAGTCTGTTGCCTGTTCTCCATCCACCAAACCCTTTGATAACACAGATCTGCTAAGACAACTCCAAGCAGAAAGCAGCTTGCTTCTCTTTCTGCAGAAGACTGCAAGGGACAAAATCCAGCTCAAGACACATGTTTCTTTCTGAACAGAAATGAGTTAGGTTTGGCATCCACATCCAGACAGTTAGCCAACACTGATGCTGTGATTAGTGAGGCACAAGAGTCATTCCTACATGGATCAGCAGAGCTGGGGAGTCAGCAGATTCTTTCCCTGGCAAATCTCACTATGTAAATACTATTTCTTCATGCTTAAGGCAGGAACTTGCAATTTGGTTATAATAGTTGCAGGGGTTTGAAAGCACATGAAGATGAACTGCACAGAGCAAAGCTTCAGCTGGCAGGAATTGGCATTGCAGTGCTGAAGCTCAGGGGAGTGATGCTCCCTAGGGTCTGGCCCACAGCAGCTCCACATTCCTTCTCATCAACTCCTGCACTAAAAGATTAACATTTCAAAGATAAACACAGAGGTTTTGGCTTCATCTTCTCTGAAAATCTTAGCTGTTGACTTCCCTCTTGTTTTTCATACAATTTCTTTGGCATCTGAGGTCAAAAAAAGCAGGGATGAAAAAAAATGTTCCTAGGTTGCTATATGATGCCTTCCTAACACAGGCATTGTCACTGTAAGACTAAATGCTGGTAAAGACAATTTTATCTCAATTATTCCAGTTAACAGTACCTAAATAATACTTGGGGACAGATGCTAATGGGAGAGGGAAGGAAAAGTAGTATTCAGTTGGATGAAATATGTCACTTTTCCCAGTGGACAAGACAGTTCTTCACCAAAGGCAACTTCTTTTTGTAGCAAAATGTGACAAGAGAACCAACTTGCTTTTCACTCTAACCTCAGTTGCTCATCTGCTGTCAGCCTGGGCCCTAACTGCAAACCTGAATTTCTTTCAGCCAGGCTCTTGGTTCTCTAAGTCCCTCCAATGAAGCTGTAACTGCTGATGAGCTCCTTCCTGCTCCATCTTCCCCTTGCACTCCAAAAGCCACAGTTTTCCAGGCTTATAGAAAGATCACTTTAAAAAAAACATGCTGTATGATTCTTTATCATTCAGGGTTTATACCCAAAAGAAAGGTTAAAATATACACCTTATTTTTTATATGTGGGTGGTTGGGTTTGTTCCCCCCTAAGATCTAAACTATGCTAAATGCAAAAAAAAAAAAAATCAGTGAAAAGCTTTCAGAACTAATCTTAAAAACTGAAATAAATCTGGGAACATTTACTGTTTCAATTGGCAACCAAACAGTTAAAGCAAAAAAAAAAAGGGGGGGGGGGAGGGAATAAAAGTCTTAAAAGACTCAAGAGAATTAGCTGTTGCTAAAACAATTTTATGGTCCTTTCCACTTCACTGGAGGTAGTTTGTATGGCTGACTGGAATCTATTCAATGCTGTCAAACATCTAACACTCCCAGAGCTAGACACCTCACAATGAATAACAAGCAGTCTAGCTGCCAATATGCTAGAGCTGCATTTTTTACCAGGGCCTGGACCCCAACCCAGCAACACTTCTAACTTCATTGTTTGATGCCTTGTTAATTTTCTAAGGCCAAAATTAACCACAACAAACACAAGTGCCAAAATTCCACAGCACTGCAGCTACAAAAATCCATCATCTTTAATAAACCACAAGACAGAGAGGCAGGTTCATTAAAAAACCTGCAGATCTAATTTCTCTTTTGTAGTTTAAATTGATTTTGTAATAGAAAAAACAACACTCCATTTCAGCTGATGACTTCACCCAATCTGGGGAGGTTTACAAGAGGGGCACAGAAAGAGAAGAAAGATGTAGGAAGAATGAATAAAGTGTACACAACTCTTGCTGAAACACTGAGCACATCATCTGTCATCTTGAGTAGCATCATTTCCATAAACATGATCCTAGCCATTGATTGTCTTGATCAGTATTGTGCAAACTCCTGGACTCTTCCCATATTTACATCTTTCACCTTTCAACTGCAATAATGGTGAAGCTCTGAGCCCAGAATCATATTCCCAGTAAGATAGAGAGCACTCCCTGCCAACACTGTCTCTGTGAAATTATAACTGTGCTGTCTTGGCAGGTTTATGATGATAGCTTTGAGAGGACTTCTGCTCTGTAGCTCATCTCACATGGGCACATCCTCCTCCTACAGCAACCAGTTGAGGTCAAACAGGACACAGACATGGTGACTTAAGATATCCTCTAGCATTTTCAACTTTGGGGTGAAAGTGAGCATCATTCTGATCATATATTTGACCCAGGTTATGGCTTTGCTTTTCATTATTACTTTAATAAGAATACACTTGGCTGTAGAGTTCCCAGTAACTAATTCTCTAGGAACCAAAAGGTGCTGAAAAACTTCAGAGCTTCAGTTTGGCAAAGCAACAGTTTTGGGAAGAAAATGGATGGATCATGCAGATACATAGTCCTGTGAGAAAAACTGAAGTCAAATCAATAGTAGAAATAATAAGCTCCATGAACTAGCCTTTTAGAGCCAAGCTGATTACCCTCAGCCTAAAAAAGAGATACAGCTTCATTAGAAGGGGTGAAGAAAAGCAGGGTGCTGTGCATGTTAGTTTGCACATGCATTTGTGTATCCTTAACATCCCAGAGGAACAGGCTGGATGTTCCTGCAGTTGTTTCATCAACCATGCACTGTCAGGCATGTATTTAGTATTAATATCAATGGTGGATCAGTATTTATGTTAAACTCAAGGAAGAAAACATCAATGAAGTCATAAAATGTGCTTTCTAGAAATCTATTGTTTCTTTTACTTATTTTCCCTGAATGAAGATGATGGTCATAATGCAACATGACTAAATAAATAGATTTTTACAACACTGTTTAGAGCTCTTGCTCTGAAAGCAGGTTGCTATTTCCTGGCTTTCTACTGAACCTGCTATCCTTATTGGCTGTACATAAGACATTAGCAAGTGCCTGTGCAGCTCAGAAGAAACACCAGAATCATGCAGAATTTCAGCTGTTTTGAACTAAAATGCACAGCAAAATATCTCCTGAAAACACTCCCCTGTCTACTAGCCTAACTGCATTTCTGGGACCACAAACACACACCAATACCTGACAGGTTTTCCACACACTTGGGCAATAAGATTAGGATCAGTGTCATTCCCCAAACCTTCACCACAGTAGTTGACCACAAATGGTTAATCACAATCAGAGCTGGTCCCAGATCAAAGGCTGCTAAAAAGCTTCATCCATCAACTTCATTGATAGGAATGCTTAACCTACAACTTTCAGATTACACAGTTACACAAAATACATGATTTAGGGAATGGGAAGTAGAACTTGAATCCTACCACACCAGGCAGAAAAGAGCTTTTTATCTTGCTCCAGATTAATGAGTTGTTAATAGTGTGGTTAAGCACTATCAGCAAGTCAGCAGTCAGTCAGTCAAGAGGGTAAGATGTGACTTGGGATGGGAATGCCTTTGGCTACATCCAAATGAATGATCACTGCAGCAAAAGCAGACTTAAGGCTATACAAGTTCTGTCAAACGAAACTCTTAGCTATGTGTTTAGTCAAAACATATGACAGCTGGATTAAGACCCAGTAAATATCTCTCAGTACCATCATCATCATCGCCAGGATTCCCGAACGCAGCTCCAGGGAGGGCTCCATCCATGCTCTTCCCAAGTGCTTTTTCCAAGCGCTGCTGGCTGCAAAGGCCAATGCAGGACAGACAAGAGCAGTTGCAAAAGGCACAGCACAAGGACTCCTCAGGAGGTAGAAGCTGCCAGACACGATTCTTTCTACGCTGTCTTTTCTCCTCCAGAGTGATCCTG
>VWZO01012598.1:2759207-2775511 GCA_013396975.1 Bucco capensis
TTTATGGTCTTAACCCCTCAGAACAAACTCAACTGTAATTATGCAGTGGCTTTTATTCCTACTCTGACTGATAATTACTTGGATTTTAGGAAATACATTTTTTTTTTCATTTTAACTACTTCATATTGGCATAAATCCCAAGTTTCAAGCAGTTCCATCACTCCAGATGAGCTGATCCTTCACACCAGGAAGGCAGGCTACTCTTTAGGATCAAACATCTGCATGGAAGAGAATTGTCATTACACAGCATGGGCCAGAAAGCTCCTTGTAGCCCCTCAAATAACTATTCTAGACTACATGAGCTTTGATTCTCCAGAGGACTTTTGTGACAGATGGGAAGGAGGCAAATAGATTCAACAATTTAGCTGATTATTTCCAGAAATACTTCTACAGGACTCAAGTGTCAAAATGCTTTTAAATCAAGCAAATAGCATGTGGCAAGACTTAGAAAGCTGACTCCAAGAATGAGATGCTTTATCCTCCATGAAAAGCAGTTGATTCCAGATACACACTTCATTCATTCATGACTGTAAGAGGAGAGCAGCACCTAAATGAGTATAAAGCCCAAGAGAAATACAACAAAATTTTCATGTAGGCATATTTCCATATGTCTTAGATCCCTGTCAAAAGGATTCTTGTAGCTTTTGCCCAGGACTGGGTCATTGCATTACAAGGTGTGCCCTCAGGGCAGTTCGCCAGGTTTCTAGAAGGTCTCTTCCTGTCCCTAAGTTCACAAAGGAGTTGAACCTGATGCATATTCACCTAACTTTGGTTCACCAGAACAAAGTAGACAAGGTCATGCCTTCAACTGCAGTGATTGTGTCTGTGAGTCAAGATCACATCTGCAAGAAGGCACTGCTACATCAGACAGCTTCCATAGGGCATCCATTCCAGCTCCTTCAAGGTCACTTACAGATAGCTCATCACAGGCAGGCATTCCCTCCATTTTCTCTTTTCAGAGGAGGTTTCCTGCTAAGTGCTCAGAAAAAAAGCAATCTGTCCTTTAAAAGAACATTTCTAGTGCAAATCTTGCACAGCATAGCTTTCCTTGTATGTTTTTACAGTTATTTTCAGCAATCTAACCACAAAGAATTGCCTCTACTGCTTTAACCCCTGCTAAGTCTATTTTTTATGCTCATTGACAGCTGGTGTTGATCACTTGAACTGGAAAAGCTGCAGGAAGGAAGCACCTGAGTTCAGCTCCAAGTGCTCTCCAAAAGGCTCCAGGAGTGGTTTATGATACTGTACAATGCCTTTAATCAACTAGTTCATTACTGGCTGCCAGAAACTCTTTGTTGCTGTGAACTCACTCAGCACAAAGTTATTTTGTTCCTAGTACTGCCATTTCCTTTTCAAATTTGTCAGCTTACCAGGCATCAATCTCCTGCTGCTGTAAGCTTGGCAGTCTTGGCTCTAAGCTTTATTTTTTTTTCTCCCTAAAGGTGACCATTTGAATGGCTCTTAGGTCTTTTAATTCTCTGAAGTTCTTTTTTCTTCTCCATTCCTAATAATTTCAAACCATCTAAATTATTTTCTGTAAGCTTTTCCATTCACTGCTGTATTGTTACCAGAAAATTTATGGCTACCTCCCTGGAAGTTTTGGCTCAAGCCCATCACAGGAATGGGAGCATTTCAGGATACACCAAGTATGCTCTTTCTATCCTTAAATTGAACCTAGCAAATAGCTCTATCATTTGCTTGGGCAGTACACCAAAGGTTTGATATGCTGCTGCTTAGCAGGGATTATTTGTTTCTAGCTACATGCAACGTTAAACAAATCTTTGCAGCTTCCAGTTGGCTAAGGATAGGTGTAGGGCTGCATCCTATCTGCCTGTAAAGGACACTATAGAAGTCTACTCTCAGATATCTCTACAACTGAGGTGCTATTGGAGTACCATACTAAGAACTGCAAAAAAAGAACTGAAAATCCTCATTTCTAGTTCAACAGGTCAGTGACAGAGGCAGTACATCACTGAACAAACCACACGAGCTCCCTAATTCCCTCCATTTGTTTGTCAAGATATGACACCAGAATGCAGCTATTTCATAAGAATACTGCAATAACCAAACTCTAGATGTTCTTTCAGTGTGTCTGTTGTCTTCTTGTTGCCTCCCAGCTCTCTCCAACTCTACCAGCATTCCCCATCTTACCCAAATATAGGTTAACTATCTCAGATAACTATATGCCTAGTGGTCCTGCCCTGAATTCATCTGCAAAGAAACCACTTTCTTTAGAGCTAGCTACCAGCAAGAGCAATTTCAGAATCCAAGGGAATACAAACATTGAGAGAAATGCATTTAAAAATGGCTTCAGAGCAAATTTAGGGGACATTGGAGAGTGATGGACATGAATTTTGTGGCTCTGCTATCTGCTTTGCAACAGGACTAACATTTTTAAAACCACCTATAAGTATTTTCTGATGATGTCTTTAAAATTGCTCTAAGTCCTCCTGTGTTCTTAATTCCATGTAATTTTCCTCCCCAGCTCCCAGTGCCATTCCTAACTGCAAACAGCCATAGCAGAAGTTGTTGGACAGGCATGGAAAGTCTAACTCCTTTGTCTTTTCTTCATCACCCAAGGACAAGAGTCCCTGCCACAAGCTTTCACCTTCTTATGTCTTCTCTGGGACTTTGATTAGGTTTTGTTTCCTCTCTCAATCACTAATTCTCTTCTTCCTGACACTCCTGAAGTTCCTAGCACAGCATCATGCATCTTAAACTTCTCTCCCTTTCTGTTTCTCATAATGTACTTCCCAGTTTATTTTTATGTCACTTATCACATTCATTAGTAAGTTTGTCCCCAAGAAGTTAATTGGCTCAAGGTACAGATCTTTCTGTTTTCCTCTAAGATTAATCTCTGCTCATATCTAGGTTTTATAATCCTTCTCCATCAAGCCTTTTATTAGCTTTTGCTTTTATTGCTCCTATAATCAAGAAACAAAATGTTAGGCTTTTTTTCTTGTATAACAGTTAGCCACTCTAAAAATGTTAGCTCTGTGGCTTTTTACATTCCCTTCATTTAAAGCTCTTTCAGCCTTTATAACAGTAGGAACATTTATTTTATGCTCATGAACTTCATGCAGCAGGAGCACAGAGGAATATCTGCCTTCCCACACTCCAAATATTTCACTAGCACACATCACTTTTCATTTTCCATCATGTGGGCAGGCAGGGAGATTTCACAAGAAGCCACATGCAGGGTAGAAGTTGTAGCAATACCTGGGCAAAGTGCTTAAAAGAAGAAAGAGTAATTATGTGTTCAAATTCTATTGAGCTGAAGAGGAATTCAGAATAGAAAATGTTTCTTCTTTGAAAATCTTGTCTCTTGACAAATGGAGCCCTAACACACAGTAACACAAGCACTATAGAACTTTTCTATCCTAAAGGGGTATTTCTATGAGGCCTCACTGCCCTGTGAATGAAAGCAGAGAGGAAAAGCATCAAGCTGGCAGCTTGCCACAGCTCGCTGCTGAAGGCATGACCCAATGACTGCAACAGATACGCACAGACCCTGCCAGCTCCTCAGAGAGCACTGCACACATGGTGGAACCAGGGACCCAGCACCATTTCCAGAGGCTCACAGGGGATCCAGGACCACAGAGCTTACCAGTGTGAGCAAATGCATCTTATACACTTAGATAAGATAGTAAATGAATGATCTTTTAGCTGTTAGACTGCAGAGCTCTCCTCTGGCACAGGAAAGTGATGTATCCTATTCCCCTGTGTAACCATGAATTGGCAAAGCAGACAGAAAAACCTCTACCTGAGCAGGGCACTGCCTCTTGAACTCTCTCCTGTCCAGCAGGAACCCATCCCACACATCAGTAGTGCCTTTCAGATCCAGAATCAATGACCAAGCTCCACTGAATCATAGAATCCTAGAATGGTTTGGGTTGGAAGGGACCTCTGGAGATCATCTAGTCCAACCCCCCTGCAGTGGGCAGGGACATCCCCAGCTAGAGCAGCTTGCCCAGAGCCCTGGCAAGCCTCACCTGGAATGCCTCCAGGGATGGCAACTCAACCACCTNAAGGTGCAAACTGCAGCACATGGGCTCTGTTCCACATCCATGGAGGAGCAGAGATGCAGTTAGTGAGGGCAGGCACATTCTAACCATTTCTGGTCCAACAAAAATCTTCTCTATCTCAACCCTTATTCTGTTTCCAAGCCCTCACTAGCCTTACACAAGGAACTGAGACTTGATTCTGGGAAGTATATGTGCAGGTAGAGTTTGTTACACTGCCTCAAAGTGCCAGTGGCCACAGGCATTTCAACCATACCTCTCCTCCTCCCTGCATTTTAGTTGAGGCTATTTTGACTTTCACTTTGAATTAATCAGGAATGATGCACAAATACAGTTTGGAAAGCAGCAACACAGTAGACTGAGGACATGAAAAATGAGAGCAGCTTGAAACCAGAGACACAGAAAAAAGACAAAGTCTCAAACATGATAAGGGTGAACAAACTTGGCCTCTCTGCAGCAGGCACCCAGAAGCAGTCAGGGCTCCTACCAATATGAAAGACAATTAGATTCCAGCAGACAAACCAGAGAGTAATGATGATGACTGCTGATGCTGCAGACCATGGCTGGCCTGCATTAGGTTAAGTAAGCTGGAGAGCAGCCAGTATCATTGAACAAATGGCATGGGCACATTCTGCAGCTAGCTGAGGAGAGAAATGACAAATCTCTGCAAGGTGACCCTTCACACGTGCCATCCCAGCAAATCAGCCAATGCTCTTGGCTCTAATGGCCAAGATCAGCAGAGGCCAGTCTCTTCAAGTTAGGCACTCTTCATACAAACAGGATTGTTTAAAGAAAATAAAAGAATTATAATAATTGACTGCACCTCATTTGAGCAAAGTACCTTAAGTGCTTTATTGGTTTATTTCTCTCTTCCCTCTGTTTGAAAGAAAAAACAATCTAACTTTCTATTATTCATGATCATCCAGGCAGTCATCAAGCTCAAGAAGAACTCTAATTTTTAGCCATATTGTCTATTAAAAAAAAATAATGTAAAATGTTTCCTAAAAGAACAAGTGCATTAGTTAAGGTTGCCCTGGAAATAAATGACAATTACTAGGAGTGCTCTGCTTTCCTGAATGAGTTTTCCATAGATTATTTATAATTGAATGAAAGCCATTACAGCATTTGTAACAGAAAGTGGACAGAAGTTCAACATCTCCACTCCTGCAGAAGCTGGGGAGTACGCAGCATGAACTGAAAAAGGTCTCTGCACTTTTCTGAAGGGAAAAATCACACAGAATCACTAAGGTTGGAAGAAACCTCTAAGATCATCAAGTCTAACCATCTGCCTATCACCTCCCTGCCATTAAACCATGTCCTTAAGGAGCACATCTCTATGTTTCTTAAATGCCTCAGGATGGTGACTCCAGCACCTCCCTAGGCAGCCTGGGCCAATGCTTAACAACCCTTGCAGTGAAGAAATTCCTCCTGACATCCAATCTAAACCTCCCCTCTTCTCAAATATTCTTCCCATAACTAAACCAAACAGTAAATACACTGGGTACAAATGCCAGGGCAGCCCAAGAGGGCCCTAGTGTGATTGAGACTCAGAGCCTGGGTTCCAAGATGACATCTGAGAGCCAGAAATCCTGGAGCTGAGGGTTGAACTCTCTCTTGTCTCTTCAGAGAAGGAAATAAAGCTTAATTAGGCTCCATTTTCTAAATAATGGTTATCCTCTGTAACTATCATCAGGAAAGTTATAATCATTATGAGACTAATCTTTGCTCAAATAGTGGAACGTGCTCTGTCTTCAAACATTATCTTCCTCTGCTGACAACTGAAAAAGCTCCAAGGCTGAGGCTAACACACACTGGCATATAGGTTTTATTCCTCTGCTATCCTACAGAGCTGTCCCTAAAGCAATCCACAAAAATGAGAGAAAACAAAGATAACTTTGGGGGGGGGAGGGAAGAGTTAGTTTCATACACAGCAACACTTTCTGAATTCCTTCTGAGTGGAAGAAGGAATGTATTTCAAGTTACTGCTACACAATTGAGAGTCAAAGAAAATTATCTGAAAGAAAATCCTCTGCCTAAAAAACACTTGAGAGAGAATTCTTCTAACAGCAATACACTCACTGAGTTCATCTGTAATGATGTGATCTGCACCTGGGTTATGAATTTTACCCCATCAATAAGCTCAGCAAGTGTGCATCAGTTAGGAGGCTGACAAAAGCAGCACAGAATTATGGTTTAGCATCTTGTAGCATGCTGCATATATTGCAGAAAATATCTCTCAGACCATTTTTGGTACCTATCTACAGCCAGATCAAATGAATATATAGAATAATAGTGTATTTTGATTCTCATTTCCCTTCTAGGCTCACATAAAACCAACATCTGAGTGAAAATTAAAGCAGATTGCAAGAACATTGCCTACTGTGTGTTCTAGCTTTAATACTGCTTTATGGGACACGTTAAGACATTACCAACTAGACACCAGCTCCATGAAGATTTGTTGTTCTGGAAGACAGGCAGATTTTCCTGCACTTTTAGATTAGTCTTTACCCTGCTTAAGGCCATAGCATTACCCTTTTTCCCTTGACAGACATGTTGAACTTCACACAGATGTAGTCAGCTGCATTATTAGTCATTTCAATTAATTTCTGGTCTAATCTTCAGCACCTTGAGAGAACATCTGCCAGTCATATGCTGCAATTATTTGTTGAGACAGTTCTCCCACCCCAGCTGTTTCTTCCTTAACCTACCATTTACAAAATTAGATCTACTTTAAATGTATTTTTATCCTTATCTAAATGCTGTAAAATAAGTTTAGTCTTTATAATTGTTCTTTTTTTTCAACTTGTTTGTGATGGATGTATTCATTATAGACTTGTACTATCTTCCTGATCTCTCACTCAACACAAGAATAAAGGGACTGTAAAATGATGGAAGCTATTTTCTTTGCCTTTATTTAGAAACCCAATTTTCTAACCCCTCATACCAATTCCTGTGCAATGTCCCCACTCACTACAAATACTCACATTCCATGGCAACACTTCTCCTAGAGTTACAGGATCAGATGGTTTAGTGTATGAAAATACATTGTAGTATCAAGTATAACATAGCCCAATTTTTTGTTCAGACACTTCTGCTAGCTGATTTACAAGGTTGCTTCTCAAGGAACAAACTTCTCTCTCAAACCTTTCCTTTCAAAGCAGACTAGGCTGAACCCTATTATCATTATCTGTAATGTCTTCAAGGACTATTAAACAAAAAGATCTAGCTGAAGACTAAAAACTCATGCAAAGGCAACACCAACTTGGTTAAACGTTTACTCACCAAGTAATGAAAGTGATAAAAGGGAGTAGTGAATAATTAGAGAGCACTTACTGTAGCAGAGAGCTGTGGGCCATTCAGCTGAGCATGCAAGATAGCTTCATTGATGGAATTCCTGATCCCCATCAGTGCAATTTCCAGATCATGGGAAGCAGCCATTTCATTAGTCAGATATTCCAAGGTGGAGATATACTCCCTCCATTGTGCATCCAGTTCTGAGACACTGGCCAAACAGCCTCTCATTACATTCAGACAATAGCCGACGCAGGGTCTGATGAGGGTCAGGCCCTGGCAGTGTGGGCAGTACTGCATCTTCACCAGAGCTTTGCTACATTCCTTGGTGAGAGCTGCATGTTCAGTAGTATTTATCACTTCAATGCCCAAACTGAGGGCCTGGCTGAGCATCCTGCTTGCCCAAAGAGATTTGGAGAGCTCTGTAACCATGTTCTTGGAGTAGCGTCCAAAAGGGTTGATGTCTTGCCTCGTAAGCCGCAGGCACTCCCTATAGTCCTCGGATAACTCTGTCATTCCAGGGTTGATCAGCCCACTGTACACCAGAGGAAAGAGGCTGTCAAAGAACCTTAATACTGCACTTTCCACTGTAGTTGCTGTGCCCAGAATGTAGAGAGAGAGGTCTGTAAAAAGTTCTTTAACAGGCTCTGCTGCTTCTTTAGCCACAGGTCTGTAAGCTGTCTCAAAGAGGGAGCTTGTGCGGTTCTCGGCGAAGCGAAGCAAAGACTCAAAGGCCTCTAAAAAAAAAAAGGGCAGAGGAGAAAAAGAAGTAGAGGTTAATAGCAAGTACTTGATATCTTAGTCACAGAACTAATAATATCCTGAACAGGAACATCTACAGTTATATGAAATGTATAATATTACATGAAATCTGCAATATTACAGCAGCAATATGAATGCACTAATAGTTAATACTTTACAGCTATATATATAGTTATGCATGTATAGTTAAATAGTTAACAGCTTTCATCCATAATATAATTTTCAACCCATCTAAAATACTATATGTGCATCATAAAGGATACACAAATATTTTCTGTAGAAGAGATGCCTCTACTCTCACTAGGCTAGATAGAGCCTGACCCAACACTAGAGGTCACACAGCCTCCAGTAGGCACAGGCAGGGTCTCTGTTAGATGACTCTTGGAATTAACTCTGCATTTGGGCAGTTCAACTAGGTACATTTCCAAAGCATCCCTCTAGCTCCATGGAGTTTTGTGAGATAACCAAATACAAATGCAAGTTGAAGCTTTTGTTTCACGGGGTTGTGAGTGGGTGGATGAGAGGAACCTCTTGCAAAGTGCAGCTCAAGGGTGAAGGAAAGATGCTGTGTAAATTCTCTCCCTGTTAACATCAGCTAGGTCTGGACATCAGCCAGTGGTTGTGGAGGACTTTACATCAAGTCCACTATGAACCAAAACCACAATGAAAGAATAAAGCCAGGAAGATAGCATCTCCTTTACCTACACCATTTTGGGGTGTTAAATATATACACATATTTAAGGAGTGCCGTGGTTACCACATTTCAAATTGCAGAAGGTAAATATTACACACCCCAAACACTCACTGGGGTGCTAGAATTCATAGACAGGGCAAGGACAGGATCAGTTGCCAAGCTTATTTTTAATGCTACAGAAGACAGTAATCCACACCATTCCCACTGCTTTCTTTGGAAGCTCTACAACAACAAAAAAAAAGGCTCTGACATAAATCATTCTCTGGATACCAAGGAGTTCCAGTCAAGGCAGGAGACCTATCACTTTCTACCTCCTGAGGACTGGCCAGATAATGGGTTTTCTGTCTAATCCCACTCTCCATTCATCTGAACATCACCATGTGATTCACTGCAGTGTAACACAAAGTGAAGTCGCTCAGAGATCAGCTCAGCAAAGGCACAGATACAATACTGCAAGTCAAGATTAGCATACACTGGCAAAGTTGTGGAGAATAGGCTGCTCACTGCCTTCCCTCTCTTAGGTCTCCCTGGGCAACTCACTTGCTTGTTATGATAAGCATTACAATCCCTTTACCACAAAGTGTGATTTAACTGGACAGATAATACAACATCTCTCATTGTACAGCCAGTCATCAGCATTTGACACACGTGCAAGCTGCAGGCTTCTGCCAGAGAATCCCTTCAGCATTCCCACTGCCATTACAGCAGCTAATACTCTGCAAGTGCTTAGAAAATCCTAGAAATTAAGAATTTGGATACACTTCATTTCTCAGGCTGAGAAACACCTTGCCAAGTTTCAGAGGGAAGCAGACTTTGACAGCTGACAAGAACTCTGAAAGTGGGATTTAGGATGGAGAGGTTGAAATGCTCTACACTAGTGCAGCTAGCTGTGTGCTACTGTACACTAGTAAAAGGGTTTTGTCACATCATCCCTATGCTTGTTTTTATTTCTAAAGGAAATAAATCATACCAGAAAGGCAATGGAAATGCTCAGAGTATGAAAACTGTTTTAAATTTACTCCAACTACACATGGTCTCTTGCAGATTCAGCTGGTCATTAGATTATGGGAGCAGGGACTATCTCCTACAATGCCAACAAATTCTTAGGCTGTTGCTCTGCCTTCCTCACCCATAAGGGCAGAGCTGCAGGTATCCTACTCTTTAGCTGAAAACTAAATGAAACACATTTATGAATGTGCCAAGTATCCTTATTGTCCTGAGAAATAACAGTCCCAGCAAAACAGGAGAGCAAAACACTCAACCTAAACTTACAACCCAAGAAAAGAGTTTTCAGTAGCTTCCTGGGATACAAAGTTGTAGAGTAGAAACATTCTATTTTCAAACCTCTTCACTGTGAAAAGTCTGCATTCAATTAAACTCTGCATTATTCTGAGACAAGTAGGAAATCAAAATATTTAATAGAGTCATTTAATTTTCACTGTATAACAGAAAAATTGTGATGGTTATAGCTTCATTCCTCCTGCCAAAAGAGCCCAAAAGAATATTTCTGCTGATTGTAGATGTGTGCAAACACCTTTAAGGAATCATTTGCTATCTTATCACCACTGGTCAGACACAAGAAAAGACTCATGCTTGCAGGAACTCTAGCAGGGATGGCTGAGAAGGAAACACAGAGGTCTTTTTTCATTGTTAAGGCATTAAGAGATGTTTGAGACAATAAAATTACTGCTTCTTAGACCTTTAATTGGGAATAATGGGACTTCATGCAGTCAGATGGTTCTGTAGCAATGGCCAGCTTGCATTCTGGTTGCACAGAGCAGGCAACCTGAGCATCTTGATTTAGAAGTGATTAATTATGTGTTTTTGATGTCCCTTGTATGGTACTGTGTATGGAGTTTCTAAATCCCACTATCTGAAAAAAACAGGTGCTCATCTATGCAGTCAAATACAGGAAAGTTTAGACATTTATGAACTTGCAGAAAGCTGAATTCTATGTCTAAGCATACACTGGCAGAAAGATCTGCTCATCTTTCACAGCCTTTGGCTTCCACTCCCCCCATAAGCAGCATACAATGTACTATAAATTGCAAATATATTGATTCTGAACAGAAATAAGCCATAACCAAGAATGTGACAATCCAGAATTTGACCTGGTCTAGGTGATCCTGCTCTGGCAAGGGAGGGTTGGACTAGATGATCTTTCTAGATCCCTTCCAACCCCTAACATACTGTGATATTGACACAGGCATTATTTTAACACTGAGGGAAGACAAAAATTAGGTAAACAGGAAGATGGAGAGCAAGGTTTGATCTCATGTTCCTCAAAAGCCCCTTTTTGATTGCAGACTAGAGGGAAAATGAACCAGCAGCCAGCTTTGGATTTGGAACTGACACACTGCTACCTACTTCATGAAACTCAGGCAACATCACTTTGCACAGGGAGAATTTTGTTCAAATTCTTCATCATGAGCTGACAAAACACTTGACCCCAGCACTGATGTGCCTGTGACAGTCAGCCACAGCTGGCCAAACCCAGCTCACCTCTGGAAACTTGACATCTGAACTGCTGCTGTTGGAATGTTAGCTTCTGGACACAGGCCCAGTTAGGACAAGATGCCACGCTGCTTTGGCTGCTCTGCCAGCAGCACAGAGCCTGCCAGGGCAAGCAGGTAACCGGTTGGCATGCTGAGCTTCTAGTCCGCTTCCTAGCATTCACATGCACTAAAATAAATGTATTATGCTCAGTCTAACACACACACAGATGGGAAAAAACATTGCTTTGCACCTAGAGCATTCCATGCTTATTCATCATGAGCATGGCACAGCTTAGTTTTGTGTGAGAGCTTCCTTCTGACAGAAATACATCCAGCCTGACACAGAGGAGGTTTTGCTTCTCAAACCAGCCAGCAGCTACATTAATATAGCTAATGAAATAAATATCACAAAGGATTCCTGACTTATCTCACCCCAATTTTTGTACCAGGGTATTTATTTCACCTTCAAACTTCTTCTGGATCCAAAGAATGAGTTGGTGATTAAATGCAGCTCTTCATTGTTTCTGTATACTGCATTTCAGTACCATTGTACATTATTTTATACACTGTAATTAGAGGGTGCAATTACTTACTCCATTTTCAAGTGAGCAGTCTCAAGTAAAACTAAATCAGTTGAGCAGAAGAAAGCTGGAGACCAGATGTGGAGTTAACCTCCTGTGACACCACTGGGCTTCTGCTGCTAGAAAAATAAAGCAAGTAGCTCTTTGGGAATATTTGTGCAGTAGAAGGCTGATGGACATCTAGCATCATCATGGTAAGATGATCTAGAAGAGCAGTAAAAGCCCTGAGGACTGTGGCTGGACATTTTATAAAGGAATAGCTATCAATACTAGTCTCCTTCCATCAAAACAGAATTCCAAATGATGATTCCTATAATTTATATCTGCCAAGTTCAAACCTGTCACTTACTACTTAATAATATCAGCTCACCATTGGAACATGAGTTGGGCTAAAACAACTGAAGCAAAAACTATGGTTGTGCTTCAACAGCATTATCTGTGCCTTTCATTTGCTTTCCAAAACAATTAACTTAAAAAAAAACAGTTCTCAATCTACAAGGAAAAAAACAAACAAGAAATTATGGATCTGTAGGTAGCTAGGTTCCTCATATAGCTGTAACTGTCCTTGAAACTCATAGGAGGTTTAACAGCTCTTAAAGGTGCAGAAATAATGTGATTTGGTTTATTTGACCAGTCACTAACTGGAAGCTATAGCAAGTAGCACACAACTCCCAAGCTCAATTAGAGCACAAAGCACTTGCAAAATAGCTTTGAATGACAACTCTTTAACCATCAACATTTCTTTCAAGATAGATCCACAGCAACAGTCTGTTGCTTAAATCAGGTCTGATCTAACTATTCTAAAGAACAAAGCTTTTGCCACAAAGAAAATGTATCCACTTTTATTTTGTCAGGCTAAAATCCTGAGCACAGTTGTAGAGTGAGCTGGAAAGGCATTGGTTTCCCTTGGAAAATAAACAAGCTTTCCAGGAAAAATAAACAACAGCTTGAACAATATTTTCTTAAAAATCAACCCTGGATCATCACTTTATGGGATAAAACCTCACTAGATTGTCAAGCAAGGTTCTTCCTGTGGGGTGGGGGAGAGGGATTGACATATTTTGAGTATTGTTGCAAAAAAAAGTCAGTCTAAAAGTTGTCCTGGCCTAGGAATCCAAGCCTTGCATGGAGTCAGACAGGGCTAAAAGTTGTCCTGGCCTAGGAATCCAAGACTTGCATGGAGTCAGACAGGACTAAAAGTTGTCTTGGCCTAGAAATCCACAATTTGCATGGAGTCAGACAGGGCTAAAAGTTGTCTTGGCCTAGGAATCCAAGACTTGCATGGAGTCAGACAGGGCTAAAAGTTGTCTTGGCCTAGGAATCCAAGACTTGCATGGAGTCAGACAGGACTAAAAGTTGTCTTGGCCTAGAAATCCACGACTTGCATGGAGTCAGACAGGGCTAAAAGTTGTCTTGGCCTAGAAATCCACGACTTGCATGGAGTCAGACAGGGCTAAAAGTTGTCTTGGCCTAGGAATGCAAGAGTTGCTTGGAGTCAGACAGGGCTAAAAGTTGTCTTGGCCTAGGAATGCAAGAGTCGCTTGGAGTCAGACAGGGCTAAAAGTTGTCTTGGCCTAGGAATGCAAGAGTTGCTTGGAGTCAGACAGGACTAAAAGTTGTCTTGGCCTAGGAATGCAAGACTTGCATGGTGTTAGGCAGGGCTTTACAAACTGGATTGCCTTCTTTGGTTTCTTTAGACTAGATTCTTGGTATAAGGCTGTAATCTGTTTGAATGAGCAGAACCTCCAGTGCCAAAGCCTTTTACACCCTTTTCTACCAATTTACAATATCCAAGTTTGGTTATTAAATTGTAACTGTACACTCTCAAAACTCAGAGGGTTTATTGCTCTCAAAACCCCCAGTGAGAGATGGAGCTCAAGGTACAGTTAGAGCATCCCTACAGCTGAGGGCAGCCAGAGAGGTAACTGTTCCTGGTGACTGAGTTGAGCAATGACACACAAACATGCAAATGGTTCAAAACTTTTACCTCCTCCTTTCTGGGCTCTGTAGTAATTCCTTTTCCACATGTGTAAGCCATTTTTTAGTGCTGTCACTGCACTAGGCATGCTAGCATGGGGCTAGTTTACAACTGGAAGTAATACCCTTATTGCTAGCTCTAGGATTAAGGCTTTCAGGTTAGCTCTTCCCACAGACAGAATCTTTGGAATTCCTAGACCACTTCTATCACAAGGATTTTTATAATGACATATTTAGTGCATATAGTGAAGTTTCCAGAACAAAACCAGACTTGTGGAAGAATCTCTGCATATTCCCAACTGCAGTATGGGCTGGCTGGAAAGCCTGAGGCATTTATCACATTAATCACATCATTTATCACTGCACTCAGAATGCTCTGAGCCTACAAGGAGGGGGGAAAAAACCCTCTTAAATGGTATCTACACCTAGGTATGGGTGAGTACAACATTTAAATGACAACATATGTAAGCTATACACGTGAGTATTCACGAGTAAGTCGGAGTAACTGTGGTCTACTCCTGAAAATACAGAATCACACACAGAATATTCATGGTTGGAACTAAAATGTGGCTCTGTAGAGATGTTGCTGAGAAGGTTTATAATGCTGAGAAGGACTATTCAAAAGAATATTAGGGAAAAAATGAAAACCATAGAGAAAGTAAAAGCTGTGCCAACTACAGACAGTGCCAGGTACCAATAGCAGAAGGGAAGAGATGCCATCCTTAGGGAAAGAGAGGGCATTCATGCTGGTGGTCTCTTGGAGCTCCAACTCACTGCACATCTGACACAATTGGGCTTGGAGAGCAAGCAAGACAAGCTTGCCAAAAACACTACAGGCTTCTCTCTGTTGTTTGACTCACAGAGTGGCACTGATGATGATCCATGAGGCACTGGGATGTTACCTATGGAAAAGGAGAAAATACCAAACCTCTCTAGACTCCAGATGTGACCACAGTACTGAATCCATTCTAAAGCTTGTGTCTGGTACAATGCTACACACTGCATGTTCATGTTTCCCTAGCAGGGACATGCTTCACAGTTGCCAGTCACTTTGGGACACAGAACAAAGGGAGGTATTTTATTTGTCTATCTCTGGGGCAGGAAATACTATCAAGAAAGGAAAATGCAAAATAATGTCAAAGCCTTGCATTAGTTAAGAAGAAAGAAGCCAAAACAATGTCTCTTCTGAGTCAATCAAGAGAAAGCAGGAAGATGTAGAAGTATTTTCATTCTTCTGGGAATCTTTTCATTAGCAGAAAAGCAATCAGACAGGAGTCTCTGGAGAGACTTTTCTCAACCCTCTGATTAAGGAGTTCAACTGGCAGGAGGAAAACTAATACCTTTGTTGCAGAAGGTCATGAACCATTTCATGATTTCCAGCTGAATTAGTTAGGTGGTCCATGATGACCTGCTGCTAAAAACCTGAGAGAAAACTAGCTCAAGAGACAGGAGTAACTTTCAAATGAAATTGAGGAGGGGGGGGGAGGTTGTTTGGGTTTTCTAGGTTGTTGGGTTTTTTTTCTTCTTGTTTAGATACTAACATAAAAAATAATGTCTGAGTTCCGTTAAAGAGCTGTAGTCACAAATAAGGCATGAAAACTTCTCCTTTTAAACAAAAATCTAGATGAAATCTGTATTTATCAACAACTTCAAAGCACAGAAAAGAGTCTTTATGTAAAGAACAGTAATAATGCAACCCTGTGTGTTCAACAACGAAGATTTCTCTAAGCCAGAGCTGCCAGCTGGCTCAAGGACTCTGCTCCATGTGCCCACACACCAAGCTTCCAGCCTTCAGCTGCAAGAGGGAAAAGGATCATTCCTCAGCAGGGCAGGCAGCTTGCACAGTCCCTGGCTACTTCCAATTTGTTCAAAAGCCTGGACCACCAAACCTTTCAGCTGTTTCTTCTGATTCTGGATTGGGGAACATCAACTTCTCTGTGAAACTAATAACTTTAGCCACCACTCTCTTTCTCAGGGACACACTTGCAAAATAAACTAAGGAAAATGTGAAAGTCCTAGAGTAAAGTCTTGGTGCAGAGAGTCTTTCATGTAAGTAATCTTCTGAAATCTTCAGATGTGGTTTTCAGACCCTTGAACAACTCCTGTCCACCAAAACTAGTGACACACCAGCATGTATCCTTACCCAAATTTCAACTCAAAACACTTTTTGGTCTCACTCCAGCTGCAGGCCAGGAGATGGCTCATGCATGTTCAACATGGTAAGAGCCATGGGGCTCTTCCACAGCACACTGGAAAACATAGAGCCACCTAGAGTAGAGGCAAAGGTTTTGGCCTTGGATACAAAATACAGGCAAGTGATGGTTAAAAATCAAAAACCCTTCCTGCAGCATCTACTTTTGACTATCTCTTCTTGTAGATTATTTTACCATATTTGATATATATATAATATTCTACTATATATTATATCATATATGTTATATGATATATATTATATTATATATTATATATTAAATTATATATT
>VWZO01012598.1:2775653-2790750 GCA_013396975.1 Bucco capensis
TATTATATATTATATTATATATTCTATTATATATTATATATTATATGGTATTTATACCATATTTGATATCCCCCAAAGATAATTGAGAGGCCTTGTTCCATGTTTGCTTGAAGAAACTGACCTTGTTCATGGAGTTTCTTGACACTCAGAAGAAAGAATTTCACTAAATTACTGAAGAAAAATAGCCTTCCATGAGTGACTTCCACAGACATGGAAGCCAAATCACTCTACATTTAGGAAAATATGCTGGGTGCTACTTTTTTTGAAGTTTCTCATGTTTACAAAGCCTCTCTCAATGGTAAAATTAAAGGTGAATCAGTGCTTAAAATAATCCTGTAAAAATAGAACACATTGATGGTGAAGAGCTTCTCCTCAATTTATCCTCTAAATTCCTTTTAAGCAAAGTGACTGGCATGTGTTCAACACATGGGTCAGCACTGGCAGAAGTACAGATGTTGGTGATTGGAGAGCTAACCAGATGTTAGTGAGGAACTAGCTCCAGTTATTCCTAAGGGAGAGCACATAAAGCTCGTTAGCACCAATAAATCAACACACCTATTTTTCCCCTCAAATTCTTTCCTTCAAAAAGAAAATACATGAAGGTAAGTTCTTCCAATCACATTGACTGCAGAGGTTTTGCAGGACAAGTCCCAGTTGCACTCATGAAGAGCAAAGGCCAAAGCCATAAAACTTGTGGTATGCAGAAAATGTTGCAGTTCTTGATGCAAACAAAGCCACCATGACACCATCTTTCAATGTTGGCACACACAGGCAGGCACCTTCCAACATCAGCAGAGCTTCACAAGCTCATACCATTTGCTTCAATTCAAGACACTGCATAATTGCAACCCTGTGCTTATTCATCCCCTAAGTCTGCTGTGGTCAGATCACAATTCAGCACATCATTTTTTCCATATGAGTCCCAGCAGCGGAGGAATTTTGTTGAGAGAGAAATATGGGCTTAAAAAAATGCCTGAAGAATCCTAGAATGGGCAGGTTGGAAGGGACCCTAAAGATCATCTAATTCCAACCTCCCCACACTGAGCAGGGATGCCAATCACTAGCCCAGGTCACCCAGGGCTTCATCCAGCCTGGCCTTGAACACTGCCAGGGATGGAGCAGCCACAACCTCTCTGGGCAACCTGTGCCAGTGCCTAACCACTCTCTGGGGAAAGAACTTCCTCATAATCTCCAATCTAAATTTCCCCTCCTTCAGTTTATATCCATTCCCCCTTGTCCTATCACAGTCTGACTGCTTAAAAAGTCTCTCCCCTTCTGTCCTATAATCTCCCTTTAGGTACTGGAAAACTGCTATAAGATCCCCTTGAAGTCTTCTCTTTTCCAGGCTGAACAATCCCAGCTGTCTCAGCCTAGAACTCCTAGACCTGTTTTGTTCATGTCAAGTTCCTCTGTATGCAGCTTTAGGGCTTGGAGCTAAGTGAGCTGACTCAAGGAGCAGCCTGAGGCATGCAATCAAGTAAAGATGCTCCCAGGAATAGTCCTGAACTTGGAATATCTAGGGACCTGCAAGGTTGTTAAAAGTGACCAACTGTTTCCCCTCTGGGTCTGCTGACCTTCAACAAGGACTACCACAAAAAGCTTGGCAGTTTGACTGATGGAGCATCAAGAGCTGATGTTCATTTCTCTAATGGGCTCCTTGAGAAGCACAAAGAGAAGAAGCAGCCATGTGAAGTCTCCACTTCCACAACTTGCTTGTGTGCCCTCCCTCACCACATATGACAGCATTATAGGCACTAAAAGGACCATTCTCTGACCTCAGAAGGTTTCCCCTCTCTGCATGAACCTGTTTATTCCTATATGAGAAAGGTGCAAGCAAGTGATTTTGTCCATTTTCCTGGTACCCTTTATCCCTGGTGCGTCAGAACTCTTGGAAAATGCTTCACAAAACCCTTGCAGCTCCTTTCTGCTCTTTCCAGTGTCTTCCCACCAGAAGGAGCAGTCATCTCAGTTTTGATGCCTGAAACACTTTCAACTTGGGCTTTGCTTCATGAAGGTATTAAAGCACAAGCTTTAGCTCCTGGGGACCACTGATGTTCTCAGTTATCTTCCTGAGTGCAGGCCAAACAGAGAGAAAGGGTAGACTTTTGTGGGAATGCATTAGTTTTCATCTCATTTGTTCTGTTGTATTAATGAAGCCCTTGCTGGATTGCTTCCTCTAGTGTTTATTTGGTACATTACATTATATATTTGTTCTGGTTAAAGATGGGTCATCAGTGATGGAAACAACTACAGAGATATTATACTCTGAGGGTGAAAGTATGTCCCACACATCTGTCATCTTGCTTTTCATACACAACTGCTAAACCTTCTCATATATATGAAGCCTTTACAGTTCTCTTGAAAGTTCTGCAATCTTTCACTCAACAACTTCATGAAAAAAAGATAACTAAGAGTTGCAGATAAATCAATCTGATCATGAAAACAAATTAGCCATTATGCTACAGCAGGCTTCCAAAAGGAATTAGTGAAGGGAGATTGACTGCAGCAAGATGATGCTCTCTAATTACAATTCAGAGCTTCCCTTTCCAGCTTTAGGAAGAGGTTAGTGGACAAGTATTCAGAATTAAAGCACCAAAACTGAGCTAAGTAAATGGCATCCTAAGGCATCCAAGCTCCAGTTAAGCCACCAGTGTCTTTTAGGAAAGAGGAGGTCACAAGAATGCAAGCTGCATTGCAGAAGAATGGTCCAAGGAACCTGAAAATGAAATTATTCATAAAGAAAGGGTTTGATAGATTAAAGGAGGTTGAAATGTAAAGTTCAGGATACACTACAGGAAACACTGGACACATCTAAGGAAAAGATTTGGCTTCTATCACATGTCCAGTGTGAACAACCTGCCTAATATTACTAAGTGTTCTGGTTTACAAAGGTTTGGGGAGCTGTAGAAGAACTGGAACACACTGGAGACAGCTTCCTGCTGCCCAGGGACCAATCTATGACACAACTTCTGCAGCTGTAAGCTACAGCTCTAAATCACTCTCCTATCTCCTGTCCTACAAACTTAGCCAGTTTTAATCACTCACTTCTGCCCTACCTTTGTATGGTTCATATTAGAGAAAGAACACTTCACACACAGGGAGCAAACAGATGCTTAGCTAAAAGACAGTGTAGGAAGAATTAATCTTCTTAACATGCTTATCTTCATTTCAAGGTCATGTGGAATCAATAAAATGAAATTGATTTGTGTATCCTACTCACTTAGCTATCACATTTTTAGGATAGTCAAATGAAAAAAAATAAACAAGAAGTTTTAAAGAGAAGGGGAGGGGAAATCACCACTGATATTCTGCATGTAATTTTAGGAGAGTTGTTTCAGGAGAAATTACAAGATTCAGCTATTTTTATGATCCCTACTTCTTCTGGATCTTTAAATTCATTTTTACTAAACACCTTCCACTGTTTAAGTTCTCCTCTCTGAAACCCCAGAACTGATTGCTAATTTTAAGAAAGACCCTTTGGCATGAAACTTTATCTGTCTAACCCTCTAATGGGATCAAGCCCTTCAGAAGCCCTGAAAGAAACCAAGAGAGGAACAACCACCCAACCAAATAAGGAAATTACTGCTAGACTGAAAATGAGAAGGTAACAGAGAAAGCATAAGAAATTCTGTGCCCTGAAGTAAAACATATTTGCTGCATTTTAGAGCCAGGTCACAAAAGTATTTTGGCATACACAAAGTTTAGCCCAGTTCTGCAATGCAGCTCTAAATCCACTCAATCCCAACAGAACTGCAGTGCACACCCAAGTTTCCTGCCAAGAAGGAGAATTTGTGAAGCAGGGTCTTGCACCTGAGTTTTATAAGGCCATTTCAGTTCCTCTGACAAATCTCCTGCTCTCTCATTCCATAGATATCAAATCATTGAAGAGCTTTCTCTAGTCTTCCAATCAAGCTTGTATAATGACACTATTCATGAGATGATGGAGTAAAAATATTGACTTGATTCATCTATTCTGGGAAAGATTAGAAACCAGCTCCTTGCAAATAGATTATTCCAGTTGGAAGGGATCTACAATGTTCACCTAGTCCAACTGCCTGACCAAGTTAAAGCACATGGTTAAGGGCATTGGCCAAGTGCCTCAAACACTGCCAGGCTTGGAGCATCACTCACCTCTCTAGGAAGCCTATTCCAGTGTTTGACCACCCTCTTGGTAAAGAAAAGCTTCCTAATGCCCTGTCTGAACCTCCTTTGGTGCAGCTTTGAACCATTATCCTGCCTTGACCAAATGTTTTCAATCTAGTGGACATATATGTCCTAACACTTCTTATTTTGGCTTACTGCATTTCACCACCTGCATTCCCTGGCCTGCCTGCACCAGGAAAAGTAAATGACTTCAAAATCCTAAGCAGGCATCATTCCTACCCTTTCTTTCCCCAGCACTGCCCTGGCCACATAATTCCTGCAGGAGGCCAGAGAAGGGAGCTATGTCCTGAGCACGAGGCATCTGTTCTCAGCATCACCCTGCTTGGTTTCTTAACTCTCACAGAACTGAAACAACCTTTAGTATCACACAGGTTAAGAAGAGATGTCCTGCCACATGCACCTTGTAAATAGAAGGGTTTAAAGATATGTAACACTGAGAAAAACTTCCTCATCCTAATGGAGGGAAGCTCTGTAAAAGCCAAGAGCTTCCCAATTCAAGAGACTGAAAGCATCCCTGAAATGGAAATGTATTGATACTGAAAAGCCTGCACAGCCACACCAAAGAGTAACTTAGCAAAGACAAACAGAGCAAGAGAGATAGAAGTGGCATTAGATGAATGGCTTTCCATATTTAGAGGATATGCCCTTGAGGACTCCTTTCCAATCTTCTCTTCAGGGACCAAGTGTAAGAGATTTGCTGCTTGGGGAATTTCAACATGATGATGGAAGTAGAGCACTCAGCATGGCAAAGGAGAACTTCAGGGGAGCCCTTAATCTGATTCTGAACAGAAGACATCAGCCTTATGAAATTTGGAGTAGTTTGATATGCTTTAGGTCATGCTGGTTCTTATAGCAGGGTCATGAACAACATACATTTCTCTCCATTTTGTGAGAGTCAATTTGCCAACCTTGATTTCACTATTCAGATAAAGTTTAACAGCCAAGTAACAACTGGCCAAGACAAACACTCATCTACATCTTCCTAGAGAAAAAAGGCCTGATGGTACAATGGGACCTTTTGCTCTTCAGTATCTGACATTTGATTTAGCTCAAAGCTGCTAAAATATCACAGAAATATCCAGGGAACCTTCAGACATTCTTTTTGGATCTTGGAGTTAACTGGGATGGGGTGGTATGGACTTTTGGGACAGAAAGCATTCCTGAAGGAACTGCCACACAGGAAAAACTAGAGATTGATCCAGGCCCAGGTCTGATAGCATAAAAGAGCATCAGATGCTTCACACAAAGCTAGATGAAGCCCTGCAGTTGACAGCCCCAGGGTATAGAGTAACATGCCCAGGGGACTTGCCCAATCTCTCAGAGCCTTTCCTGTCTTTAATATACCACAAGAATTTCTTCTTGTTTGTTTTTTGTTTTTTTTTTTACTCTGTCTTTGACTCTTTGCTCTTCAAATTCCATCTCAGGCTCTTCAGTTTCCTTCTCACAGTGCCCACTCTGGACTCTGCCTCTGTCTCTAGGATTCACTAGTGTTGGATTTCCAGTTTCTGACAGCTATTTCTCTTTGCACAAGTAACCTCCTGAACTCTGTCTTCCAGCATATGGATTCACTTGCCTTTCTGCTCCTTTTCTCACACAGTGCTATTCCTATTTGCAGTGACAGATTGTGGGGTGGCTAAAGGAGCTACTATGCCTAACCTAAGATTTTAATTTCTATCCTTAATCACAGCCATATATTTAAACAGTGTTCACATTGTTCTAGCAATCAAGAGGAGACTCCAAGCACACTGGTCATTATATTTTCCAGTCTCTGTGTAATTGAGGTTGAATTTCAACTATAAAACTCTACTATAGAGCAGGAGACAACTTGCATGTTCAAATTCAAGTTACATAAACCAGGCTCAGTCTTTAGCTAAGCAAAGCAATTAAGGTAGACAAGGAATATTAGGAGCTCAAATATAACAGTGGCATCTAAAAAGTCTGTATCCCCTGGATAACAAGCATTTTAGCTACACATTTGTGCAAGAGTGCAACAGTAAAGCTTCCAAGGAGCCCAGAAAACTGGAGCATCTTGGAAATTATTGTTTATGAAAATCTGTAGGCAAGATTTTCCCTCAAGACCCTAGAAGTTTGCATAGAGTTTTAAAAAACTTTCTACTTCCTAAAATGCTGGCACACAGCTCAGCCCACAGTGCTTCAGCAGCTGGGACTTGTTTTCCATCTCAACTAACCTGACAACCTGAGACTGCAGACATTTATTACAGACCCATTCCCCTGCTCCAGAAATCATCCTGCTCTCTGCAATGGGGCAGCTCAGAGAGTATAGTCCTCCTCCAACTAAGAGGAGTCAAATTTGTCCCCTGATGAGATGCTCCACTGCATGGCTTCAGGGGTCTCCTTTAATCAATAAACACATTAGCCACAGATTAATGGCAAAAGTAAATTGCCATATATCATCCCTCTCACATTTGCAGTATCCTCCATGGATTTATCTCCTTCAGCCTCTATGAATTAATCTCCTCCACTCTTCCAGCCCATTCATCATGCTCTTCTCCCCACACTAACTCCCTTTTCTCTTTATACCATTGAAAGGCTTTCATCTGTTGCAGTCAAATGTTGGAACAGCTTTCTTAACACTATTAATCCCTATCTCAAGATCATTCTTCTTAACAGCCATATCACCTCCTAACAGAAGGAAAACATCTCCCCACTGCTCCCTTCTCACTCTTCTTGATGCATTCACCCCTAAATGTTGTCATTTCCCATTCCTTTGTGTTTAGCTCCTGAATAATGCAGAAGTTATACATTAGAAAAGTTAAAATGCTAAATTCATCCTGCTTACCCAACTGAACCATACAGCTGCAAATAGACTAGAAGCCACTAAATGAGCATTAAACATTTGGTATGGAGCTTGTACAGATAAAGGTAATTTACTATGCCATCATTTGGAATGGAACACACTGATCAGCACAAAATAACTAAACCAAGCAAAAACTTTGAAATAAAGGTCCTCAAGATGGAAGGAAATATTAAAATCTCAGTTTATAGCATTATCTTTGTAATTTTTTTTACTATTCATGAACAACATTTGCTAGATCTTCAGTAACCTATTGAACAAAGACAAAATTACTGGTTCTTGCTAAATATATCAAGCAAAAGCTGCCTATTTCAGTCCCATATATATTATAATACAGGAGGGAAGGGCAGCAGTCATAGCAAACACAAAGATGCTAACTGGTGAAATCTTGTCCATTTTCCTACTCTCCACTTCTAGCTACCTCTGGCAAATACTATTTTTTTTTCTACAACTTATTGCTGTTTACAGAAAACAAGATATTTGCCAGCTAAACACAAGCATGAGAAAGCTCTGCAGTGCTCAATAAAAACTCCTCACAGCTAGTCGGCAGGAACACTGCAGGAAGCACAGAGCAAGAGCAGCACTCTGTACAGTCAACATGGGAATGCTTGCAGCTCTCTTTTCTGTGAGATGTAGCTGCAACACCTAGGATAAACTGACCAAAATACAGCTGAAATTTTGGAATGGACATCTATAAAGTCACTGGAAACTGCATTCCCCAAGGTGGCTTCGACAAAACTTCTGCAGTTCAAGTTTTTAATGAATTATTGGCTTATTAATACTATCTGGAGTTCATAAAGGAAGTCAATCTTACACTAGAATACACCTTACTGCTACAGTTTTATATAGCCATCAGCCTACATTTATATCACACTTCCAACATACAGACTCTGTGTGGTACTTTCACAATCTTAAATATCATAGAATCATAGAATCCTAGAATGATTTGGGTTGGAAGGGACCTCTGGAGCTCATCTAGTCCAACCCCCCTGCAGTGGCCAGGGACATCCCCAACTAGAGCAGCTTGCCCAGAGCCCTGACAAGCCTCACCTGCAATGCCTCCAGGGATGGGAACTCAACCACCTCCCTGGGCAACCTGTGCCAGTGTTCCACCACCCTCGTGGGGAGGAACTTCTTTCTAATCTCCAGTTTAAATTTACTCTTCTCCAATTTAAAACCTTTTCCCCTTGTCCTTTCACTGCAGGCCTTTGCAAACAGGCCCTCTCAACAGAATCATATAGCCATCAGCCTACACTTACATCACACTTCCAACATACAGACTCTGTGTGGTACTTTTACAATGTTAAATATTGCCCAATTATAATTGTTGTCAGGAAAATCAAGGGCATTTAAGCATGTTGTGGATGTATGAGGGACAGGAATGTCCAAGAGAGCATGACCAAAGAGCTGCTTCTTTCCATACACCTTCATATGTTTTCTTGTCTCCCTCCTGCCAGGAGATACTCCTGAAACATCAATCCGACCCTTTCCTGCTAGGCTGGTGGGTAACAGTCTCATCCTCCTTTTTCTGTGAATAAATCAGCTGCTGAACACATATTTTAAGAAGATAGAAATTTAAAAACAAAAACAACATACAAAATAACCAAGTTTCACCTTTCTTGAAGTGTCTGCTTCCAAGATCATGGAAATCAGATGCTGGAGTATCAATCATCCATCTTCCTCTCAACATTTCCTCTCTCTCTTAGAAGTCTGAATTGAGGAGTTACAGATATGCCCAGATTTATCTTTCCCCCCTCATCTGGCAGATGTAGCAGCCTAGCCTGGGCTTGCTGAGAAGCACAGATGCATTGCAGCCCAGAGCTGCTACACATGTGCTGTGTGCCATAACCCAAGGCTTGCAGGAGACACTGCTCTTAGTGTTGCTCTACTGAGGAGAAGGACCAAAGCTCCCAAGAAGCATTAGATATTTCTGAACTCATTGCTCTGCAACTGGCCTGGATATTTAGAATAAATAATTTCCCAAAATACTCAGGGTTCCAGGAACAGGAGATGTTTTTCCACACACAGAAGTGTCAGTTTTGAGCTCAGTCTCAGAGTTCAAACATCACCATCACTCTCAGGAATTGGTTAAGAAATCAAAATAGGCTTTGGGGATAAAAAAAAGTGGCAATGTCTCTAAAGATTTTAACAGTTCTTCATTTCCTGAGGCATTCCTTGAGATCCTCATTCAAAATCCCAGATCTAAACTCATCCTCTCCCACAGTACCATAAACATGAGGCAGTAGCACTAGGATTACTATGGTTTTTCAGCATGTGAGCTCCTAAATAGCAGCAAGATGCTGCAGAACAGTGTGAGGGGAGTTTGCCAGCATGAGCTTTATTAAGACAAGCTCAAAACTTTTGACCTTTCAGAAACATCAGGGAGTGAACGATAAAAATACTGATAAGTCAGGTTTTGCTGCTGATGTCAAGAGATTTTTTTTCAAGAACAAGGAAAGAGCAGCAAAATATGAACTAGTACATAGAAGACAAAGAAAAGCAAGCAGCAGCATGGAATAAGCTATTATCTATAATCAACTAATCATCATCTATTTGCCTCTTCAAAGAGCAAAGTCTTACACAACAGGAACAAGGCCACAGACTTTATGTTAGCCAGTCAAATAGAGCAAAAGATTGCACTAGTGGGGCATTTCCAAAGATATGGTCACATCTGTACTTGATTGACCTCAAATATGATTCCAAGACCATGTAAGGAAAGATGATTTTTTGAAGGTAAGTATCAAATTCTTACCTGGCCACACTGACTATGAACTAGTGTTTTGTGAGGTGTTTTGTTACCTGTTGGCAGATTGCAAAACCTATTGTCTGCAGAAACAGTTCCACATCACAGTCATACACAATTCTAGTCTTGATTCACCTACAGATTTCTATCATCTTCTTGCATTTCCTTTGATACATAATTCCATATTTCTCTAAAACCTGAGTAAAAAACACATCTTTTTCATCTCTTAGCTCAAGTCTCCCTCTACTTTACAGCAAAATTCCTTGTACTCTATGCTGACTACTGGATTTAAGCACAAAGTTAAGGAACTGAGGAGTTAATGATGTTCACTTATTATAAACAAATTCCTGTATTATACAGCCCCAAACTATAATAGAAAGAAGTAATCTCAATTAAGCAATTAGGAAATTAGGCCATTAAGAATTGCTTCAGAAATTAAGTCATCTTAATTTATTTATAACTGGCTTTACTGGACCCAAAGTGGGTAGTGAACCCACTACAACTGAACATGTTGGGGAGTATTTCCATGACCTGGAATCTTACAGCAAACTATAAAGTAAAGATATAAAACTTGAGGCCAGTTGTTCCTTAAATGCTTACAAAACTAGTGTAATTTCACTGCAATCAGCTGCTAGATAGAGATGAAACAGCACCAGCACTCTGAGCTTTCCTTTCTTTTCCTTGCAGGTTTATTCCCCTACCACCAGCTTCCTGACAGGTGAGAGATTTTCTTCCTGACAGACTAGCAATTAACCTGCTGCCACAAAGAATAACAAAGATTAAAACAAAATGGGGGGAAAAAAGATGAAAGATTCATCATAAGTACCACTGAAAAATCTCTAGAAACAGCATCCTTTCAATTGAGGTTCTATAGTCTTTCCTGGACAAATGCAGAGTTGTTCAGTTCTTGCTTCAGTGTCAGGATTTCATTTCCTCCTCAGCACTTGAGATGCAAGTAGGAAGGAAAGCAAAGAATGAAAAATTGGACTTAAAGAAGGTCACCACACAAATCTTGGAACTTTACCTTAGCTGATGAAGCAGGAGCTGCTAAAGCTTCAGCTCCTTCACCCCCAGGGAAACTGAGCCACTTCCAAAATCCCAGTTCATTTGTTTCCTCTTCAAAACCCTAAGTGCTTGGTGTTGGCTTTGATTTATTTTAATGTTCTGCCTCCTCAATGAAAATTAAAGCCTAAAACATTTTGTAAGCTGTCAACAGCAACATTTCTGTAAGCTTTGCAAAGAGTTGTGTTTATTAACATCTCCAGCAGAAAACACTTGAACTTTTTGATTCAAATGCCACTGTTCATGCAAATAATACTTGGTCCAAAGCCCTTAGTGCCATTAATCACTCCTCCCACACTTTCCCACTTCTGGAAATGACTTTTTCTTCTCCACACCTGCCATCCAAATAGCACAACTCCTTTCCAAAGAGATAGGTGGTAGTTGCCTGCTATGCTGTGGCACTAGGGAACTCAGCAAGCCCTGGGTGGTTGAAGGTGACTGCAGCTGGACTGAGAGGAATTTGCACATCATCTCCTTGAAGCTCCAAGGCTCTCTAAGCATTTCTCTTAATAACTACAAGGATGGTGCAGTCTGGTTATGTGATGCTTGCTTTTGCTTCACCTACCTCTAACCATCACACTTCAAATATTCTATCCACAAATAAGAATTGTTTAAAAGAGCCTCAATAAGCATCTCTGTACAAATTAAGACACAGTTCAGTGATGAGCTCCAAGTCACTGAGCCAGGTTTGGACAGAAAAATAGTCACATAAAGACTGAAATTCCCTGTAAGGTTGGAAGCACTGACCCTTTGAACCACAAAATTAAGGGATCTGAAGTGGTGTAACTCCACACTAGATCTCCTGAAGCTGGAGAAAGGGTAAGGCACAGGAGGAGAAGGTCAGGAGGCAGCCAGCAAAGCCTCCAGGCTAGTAAGTGTTGCCCAGCAATGGGCCAAGATCTCTGGATCCCCTAATGATGTAGCAAATCCCATTTTACCAGCAGCAAGCACCTTGTGTTAAATTGTTGTCCCCATCCTGCCCCCTGCTCTCTTTCAGAGACACAGAAGGCAGGTGAATCTCTCCTGCACAGAAACCATGTGCCAAGAATGGGATGTGATTTCTACCTCTTCCAGCAGCCCAAAACCACTCCCCAGACACATCTGTCTGCAGCAACAGTTCGTATAGATCCACAGAACACTGGAAGGAAGGCGAGAGAGGAGAATCAATGAACCACTTTCAGGAGTCCAAAAGCTTAAACAAGAAAAAGTCTATTATCAGAAGCCTTCAATTCACTGTTCAAAGACCTCCACCTTCTCTAGAGAATTGTCAGAAGTGGGAAAAGCTTAAAAATTACCCAGTTAATGAGACACAACTGCCATTTACAAGCCTCTACTAATCCCAGTTGTTCTCAGCCAGTTTTTACTTAATGCACAGCTAGTCATTCATTCCCAAATGAAATTAGTCAAGCTTTTGTGAATAATGATTGAGTAAACCCAGTTATGAGTTAAGGAATTGGCCCCAGGATGGCAATTCACTGTCTTGAACATAAAAATTGGGCCCTGTATGCTCACAATGCTTATTGGTCCTACTAGGAGTTACTTGCTGTTGAACAGGGCATAAAAAGGCAGGTTTTTCTCTTTGATCCTCATCATTTTGGACTTGGTTGTAGGCTTCTGTGATGAAAATCCCATTAGAGAGATCATCTTTGCAAAACTCCAAGCAGACAAAACACATCAAAGCAAGCTACCAAATGTTTGCACATTGAGGGTCATGAAAAAAATTGGCGATGCTTAACTTGCCCAGCTTCTGCCATAATATGAAGGGTATTTCTAGCTATTTTAGTCATTCAGTTTGTTCCCTGGGATGCCACCCCTAAAGCCTTGAGCTATGATGAAATCAAGACCTGCACATCACATGTAGGCTAAAGAGAAACTCAGGGCTGCACCAAGCCAAGAACTTGGCAGAGGAAACCTACATGGAAACCAAGTGATGCAGGGAAAGGAAATATCCCCCTGCAGCCCCTAAGGAAAGCAGAGCTCAGCCTGATAGCAGAACCTGATTGCTCAAGCATAGCCTGACAGACTAATATTTCTCATTAAATCACTTCAGAGTGAGTGACAATAATAACCACAAGGAAAACAAGCATTTTGGCTCTCCTGGTATAGGCCCGTGGACATTCACAGCAAGTGCTCTTCCCCTTATCTGGTTTGTGACAGAGAAAAGATTCTTTGTAATGTGCTTAATTTGATGTAATGATATAGAAATAGATATTGAAGAAGTCCTTTGGCTTTGACAGTAAGTAAATATTTTGATTGTTTAACAACTGTTATTGTCCAAAAAGACTAGAGAAAAGGCTTATCAAGTACTGAGATTTACAAGCACTCCAAAATGAAATGTTAATATTTTATTGACTGGTGTGGTTTTTGCACCAAAGAAAATTAGGGAACTAAGGTACCTTCTAAGCAATCTTAGAAGGAAAATAAACAAGGAATATAACGTTGAAACCTCTTCCTCAGAAGTACTTTCATTCTTATAGTAGTAGATAGAGACAACAGCACATTTTCTATCATTTTCATGAGTTTCTGTTCAAGAGGAAGCTCAGCTGCCAGACTTGGAGATGGTAACTAAAAGGCTATGTTCTCATTAAGGTGAATATTGGCCATCTGTTGGGGAACTAAAAGACCAATTAGAAAAAACAATGTCTAATTTGATCAACCTCAGCCAGCCAGGTTAATCCATGAAAGGTTCCAAGCAAATGTATAATCTTTTCTAATCACTCCAGGATTAACTGGACTAATCCAATTGGATGTATGTAGTGTTCTTACACCAAAATATTTTGAGTATTCCACCTTTTCTTTGTATTTATCCTTTACAATCCATATTAAATTACTTCAAGAAAAGGCTTTCTGATATTTTGGGATTGTATTATGAAACCAGAAGAGTTGTTTAGTGAGTAAAAGTGTCTCACAGAAGCTAAATTCTTTGGCACAGAAATTCATGGTAATACTTCACTCTGGAAAACAAAAATGATTCTGGTGTTACAGAAACCTGGAAATGAATCCTTGCTTTCATTTTGCATCAAAGCATATCTGAGAAAGGGGCAATCTACTATAATTAATCATCTCTCCTAGCTGCACAATAGGCATCCTCACATCACCTACTGCTATTTGCTGGGCAACACTTCAGACCATATGGTTTCAACAATTCCAGGAGGTCTTTAACCTCAAACAAATCCATGAAGTAGAAAAATAGGAGCTCCCTCCCATCTGTAAGTGACCTGCTTGTAAATACTGGGAGGAAGAACCCAACCTAAACCAAGCCATATACACTACAGCTGACTCTCCAATGTGTCAGAGTCACTGCACATTTCATGCTGACCTTACCATCCCATTCTCCCTCTCTGGATGGAGATTGGCACCATTTTTCCCACTCACTGGCCCTTTTTTCTCTTTGTTTCCATTATACAAATGTGTACAATAGCAAAGGTGCTTTATTTACTGCTATCAAACTGGTTGTATTGATTAAAACAAACTTGAAGAGCTTGTGTGTGAAGCAAGCACCAAGCAAAAGGAGACCACAGACCTTTGGAATTCATGCTATTTGACAATAAAGTCTTGGAGAGAATTTAAGAAGAGAATTTTCTAGGCTTTTTGGGTGGGATTAGTTAAGAGTTGACCAACAGAACTAGGCACTTAATTCTCTTAGGCCCTTGGAAAGAACTTAATGTTTAATTATTAGTCCCTTTTAAAGAATCTTGTCCTCACAAAATTAACATGTTCCTTCTCTGACTAATAAAGTTTCCCTGCACACTTCTCCAAATTGAGTCCTGAAGGATCAATCCCACACCAATATGAATTATAAGTACCTAAATACTTTGATTATGCCAGGAAAGTATATCCAATAGCACTCAGATTAAAGCTATGTAGATCCATCTAGTTCCAGATAAGCAACAGGAACATCAAGATCTGAGGTAGAGCTTGATATATTCCTGCTCACCTTGTAAAGCTGATACCAGCCAGCACAGAGGATGTGAAATACTCTTCCAAAGGAATGCTCTTCTGGAAATCAATTACTCTTTGCATCTGGCCAATGGTAGAATTGTGTTCATGTGGTTTACCTGTCTCTACCATAGATCACACACTCCTTCATGGGGAGCAAAACTGAAAGAAGCATTCATTATGTTTTAAAAATGCTTCAGAAAGTCATTACAAATACATCTTAGGCAGATCCACATTAAACAATAAACCTTTCATTTCCTCCTGCAGCATTTCTCTGCATTATATCATTCTTTCATTCATTATATCATTTTTTTCAATGGTAAGATTGACAGAGAGATAGACAATAGGCTAGCAAAGGCATAGAGTGCTTTCAG
>VWZO01012598.1:2790940-2808608 GCA_013396975.1 Bucco capensis
ATCATCATCATTCTTTCCCATCACCAGCAACAAGCAGAGCAAACCTTTAACCAATGACCTAGAGAGTTCTACAACATTTCTTGTAAGTTACTTAATAAAAATGTTTCATTTTCAAGTGTCTAGAGAACTGTAAGTTGATAGGCTTGAAAAGGGGTTAAAAATGTAACTTGGATTTCCTAAGGATTTAGATAGAAAGATCAACCGACATACTAATATAAGACCCCAAATTTAATACACACTTAAGGCAAGTTGGAAAGAAAAGTTTTAACGACAGAAAAATAGTCATTCTTAGACTGAAAAGGGGGAGATTTTGAAAGGTAAGACAGTTAAAACATATTGGGAGCATGCTCAGGTGTAAAATATTATTCATTTGTACCGCCTTTAAATTATAATATAAACGAGTCCATTTCCTTAATTCAGGTGATCAATAATGCACAATTAATTCATTCAGATGCACGTTGGGCAAAGATGCCACCTTGCTCTGACTCAGAATCTTGTCTCTTTTCCATAGAATTAAACAAGACAATATCTGAATGTATCTTTAGAGCTTGGGTGCAGCTTTGCAGTGGTAGCAAACCTGCTTTGATCAACATGGTATAAGACTGATCTGCACCAGCTGAGGCTCTGGCTTTTGGCCAGAAACTCTATTAGGCTGGTGTGAAACAGCTAGATATTTTGTGGGGACATTCATTTCACTAGTCTCCTTTTCCTACTACCTCCTGCTTTAAATTCAGGCATCTCTGGCCATGACTGACACTGCTTCCCTGCGTACCTTGATGCTGAACTAGCATCCAACATCACCTCCCTCACTATGCACTGTGTCTTGGGTTTGCTAGGGTGGTTTTTCCTCCCCCCAGAAAATGTCAGGACATTGCCAGGATGCACAGTTCAGGAAATACAGATGGTGTTCTGTTTGCAAGAATGGCCTTGCAGGCTCTATGTCATGCAGTGATCTCATGCCTGTGAGCAGCTAGGGGATCATCTCCCGTCGTGACACACAGCTCATCGCAGGCTCCTGAGAGAACACTGCTCCCATTCTCACATTGGACACTGTGATACTGGGCACATCACTTCACAGGGTCATTTAGTGGCAGAGCTGACATGGAGCAGTGATTTGGACCACACTGAAAACCAATGCTGTTCAGTTTTCAGTCAGGAATGAAAGCAGAACATGAAGCATACCCAACAGGTGCCTGAAAGTTGGCTCAAAGGATGTAACGAGGTTGAGGGTATCAAGGACTTCACACCAAATAACATCTTTAACAGAAATAAATACTAAGACATGCACTGTTTATAAACAAACAGTGAGACATGCCTTGATTAAAGACAGTAATTCCATAGTGATCTGAACATGGCTTGTGTGCCATAATGATCATTTTCCAATATCTAACCATCATTCCAACATCATTTCCAGCCTTCGTGGCAATAAAGAACAATCTTGTAAATGCTGTGAAAGGCACAGAGCTACCATATCTACACACAGCCTGACACAAAGGCTTGAAGACATGAGTTTAGCAGTACTGCTAGAGCCTGTGACAGTGGTTTGAGTGTCAACACCATCAGCATAACCACCTATTTGACACAGGACTGTGGGGCTGATGCTGTATAGGCTGAGTTGAAGGACATAATAGGGAAAACAACAATGGAGAGTCACAGAAATATAGAAATATAAAGGGAGAAAAGACAACAGAAACAGGATAGGAGTAACAACTGGAAAAGCCAGAGCATGCTTTCTACAAAGGAAGGCAATACTAAATTTAATCCATGCATATACAACATATCCTTGGCAGGCATCCACTGCCAAAAGCAAAGGTCTGAAGCAAATTCAACTCTTGTCACTAAGGCCATAAAGTTGGAATACCTTAGGTAATTGTCCCAGAAAAGGTATTTAAAAACCATGACTTAAAAATCTCCTAGGTGAAAGAAATAGTGATTGTTCTGCGTAACAGTGTGTAGCGATGATTACAGCTGACACATTCTGGAAGCTACAGCTCTATATTCCCTCCACAAACTGACTGCAGGTTTCCATCCCACACTGCCTGTGAAGATGCACTCCCAGCTCTTAAGGAGAATGTGATGTGCTCCCTGGGATTCAACCCACTCTGGAACCCAAATGCTGCAGTTCAAGTGAGTGCATACCCCAATCTGAAGAGAACACTTAATAGCAAGTGACTTCAAATGCTGAATTCAATCAACTGATACTTAGATAAGTTTCAATCATTGCTTTAAATTAATTTTGGAGTTTTACAACAAGTAAATAGAAAACTGATGGTCTAGCAAATGAAGAATATCTGTTCCAGAGAACTAACTTTTATTTCATCCTGCTGCTGTTGATCAGGTATCTCCATCAAGCTTTTAAAGCTTCTATAAAGGGGAAACAAACCTTTGGCCTTCAGTCATCCTTTGGTGGCTTTTCAAGGTTGCAGCTTCCTCCTGCCAGGAGTCCAATGACACCCAAGTTAACTGTGAGTGAGACAGCTCATGTCTGGAAGCAATACAGCTGCATTTGTTTTGTTGCCTTGCTGCCAGACTTACTCCATCAGGGTCAGTACAAGCTGAGAGATCTCTGAACCACAGGCAAGGGTGTCACTGACCTTTCTTCTCTCCATTACCTCCTCAGTGGATGTTCTCACAACCTAAAGGACATGTGTTTTGAATCATCTGTTCTAGCTGAGTTATAATCTTATCCTTTTTTTTTCTTACCACCTGGGATATTCAGAATTGAAGCCCTGATCCTAAAAGGATTAAAAGCAGATATTTTTTTCACCTCCACACAAAAGTTTGTATGTTTCATAAGAATATGCAGGAACTGGGAAAAAATTATAGGCATTAAATTGGCATAAAATCTTGTGCCTTTAAAAACAATTACTTCACTATTACCTGGAAAAAAGCCTATATTTTTCTAAACAGTGGCAATAACCTTAGTGAGGCTCTTGTCTTTTATCAGAGACATGATGATGTTGTGTGCAAACCTTAGAAAAACTCACCTAGGTCAACTCTGAACCTCAACTGGATATCAGAAAACTAAAGCAAGAAGTTTAAACTGTTCTCCCTCAGCAATTTAAGGCTTTGTCTGTACACTGAAGTTAGCTCACAGCATACTGTTAAGTGTGAATCATCATTGTATCTCCATCTTCCAAGAGGACACTCAGTTCATTGATGATACTTAGAGGCTTGGAGCTGAGTAAGCTCTTGGCAAGGGACTCACAGCACACTCTACATCTACACCAGGGCTTCACAACACTGCTTTGTTGCCTTGTGAGGAGCCCAAGGCCACAGCCACTGCAAAACTGCATTGCTGGGGTTTAAACACAACCATTTGTTTGGCCAGTTTGCTAACAGCTTTACAATACATGTGCACAAACACTTGTGCAAACACAATGGAGGAGACAAGGTGGTGACAAGAGGCAGCAGCCTAGATGTGAGAAGCAATGAACTGCTCCCTTTGGAGGCACTACTGAATTAACACAGAAATGACTCAACAGCCTGAAATCAAGATTACACTGTTTTCAGGTCTCTTTTTACCTGAAAGTTCTCTTACCTCCTATTAAAAGCATGTAGTATCTCTATAGGAACCTTTCTGAAAGGCTGGATTTTAACCAAAGTTTCTAGACACCAGACACATTCTCTGCTTTGTTGATTTGTTCTCCATTAAATGGTTTAAGAAAAATATCTCTAAATGGACTTTGTTGTTTGCAAAGTCTCACTAGTGAACAGCAACACTTCAGGTCATTTTGAACATCTGCTATGTTGCAACACAATATAGTATTGGAAAACAACACTGATGAGATCTGGAAGAGGAAGTAATGTTTGTTTTTTCTGGGAACCCCCTGAATGTTTGAATTGAAGTCATATTATGGTTTAAGTCTCATAGAAAAAAATATTATGGAGAACAGATACTTTGGAATGAATGCTTGTTTATTTATGGCCATTTATCAAATCCAGATGTACACTACCATCTTCTAGTCAGCTACTGTAAGTCCTCTAGTCTCTCCCAAAGAAGCTACATGCACAACTTGAAATGCATCATCTAAAGGCAAAAGAGAGTAAGTTTGCAGAGTTACAAACTGTACCAGGACAAATTGATGTCTCTTCATGTCAGCTTTAACTTGGAGCAAATTCTTTAAGCTTCTACTTTATGTGAGGAATGAAAAATGAGCTCTTAGAAACCAATGGAAACACACTTTAAATTAAACTGGATTACATTGGTGTTTCAGCTCCCTTTATGTTTCAAAAGTTGGAATATCAATAGTTATAGTTATAATTCATATTTGCTAAATACTAGAAGGCTGGGAAACAACTATGGTTTTAACTAAGATATCTAACACTTGTAAGAAAAGTACCTGCCCTAGCTTCCTGCCTGAAGCAATTCTTTGGTCTCACTGAGGATGTCCTAATACTCTCCTATTTCCTCACTAACTGCCCATACTTCTTTAAAATACTACTTTAATATATTAAGCCAATGAATACGGGGGAGAGGGAACCTGCTGCACACACTCCAGCTCGGAGGAGACTGCATGACAATGAGCAGCAGGGATGAGACACAAAGGACAAACTCTGCTGGTGAATCACTGTACAGCTGCAGACACAGCCTCCAGTTTAAGCTCCCCATGGATCAGTTCCTGTCTCTCTCCAGATTCATGCAGATGTACAGCTGTCCTCATTCTTTATTTCTTTTTTCCCCTCTCCTTTCCTGACCACAGTACCCTGATTTCATATCTACATATGTGCCCCACTTCCATAAGGGCTTCTAAACCATTTACAATGGGCTATGATCTCTAGTTGGGAAGTCTTGCAACCTTTCCCACCACATCCCTTGAGAGGCAGATGGCGAGTGAAGTGTTGTTATTACAGCCTTAAAATCCTGAGTTCTTTCCAGTCAGGTTCCTTAAAGTGAAGTTTTAGTATTCATTTTAGGATCTAAGTCATATTCACATGAAGGAACTTGTGTCACACAGGTCAGAATACAACAGGAACAGTCTTTGGTCACTGAGACACATCCCCTAGCACCTTAGGGAGTGAAATAATCTCACCCATAAATGAAATTAAGATTATTTTTGTTACCCATTGGAATAAATGCACAGTATTCAAAAAATCTACCTTGTGCCAAAGGTTAAATCACTACCTATTGCTACTTCTTCATGTTAACTCCTTCATGCTATCATGAAAATAAACCAGGATTCAGTATCTGACACCCAATGTACTCAGAACTACTCTCATAGCAATCCTCACTTGTCCAAAGCTCAAAATGCTGTCAGCTCTCTGACTTAGGACATGTGTCAGACATGCTACTTGAAACTCAATCCTATGGACAAGGCAAAAGGTGAATTTTCATCTTATTTTCAGCTTAGTTACAAGCCCTGCTGCCTGCAGTGTAACGTGAATGCTCCAATTCCAGCAATAGAGAGTTCCAACTGCATAATTACTAAGCCAATCTCCTGTCTGGTGTTTTATCTCTTGAGTTTGAAATTTCTGATTAGAATGAAAGCACACTTTCAAAGGCAGGAAAAGCAGGCTCTGTAGGAGTGAAGTAGCCAGAAAACACAACATGAACTCCATTAGTGGTGAGGTCACCTGGATGCACCTACAGCCATTTTTATCTTTTCCTCTAGATAGATACTTCTTTATATCAAAAACTACCCTTTAATAACTACCAAAATTACCACATAGAATAGATTTTGGCTGTAGAACTCTGCACTAGATCAGCACTCTATGGCACTTGGTTGCAAGCCATGACTCCTAACAGCAGCTTCCTAAACATGGATGTACAATAGCCAACCATCTCTAGGGAGTATGAGATGCTTTTGCCCATAAGATGGATCTTGAAGTTACTTCCATCTTCATCAATTTTGCTCAATGTAATTATGGGCTAGCAAATATATAAGGCCAAAAGTGCAGCTTCCTCATCCAAAATGTTCCCAATTCATCACCAAAAGGCTGCTGAGGGAGTTCTCTCATGGCTTTTGCCAACCCAAAGGTGTGAAGGGCACCACACTGCTTTAGTAGCTGCATAGGTACCTGAAGTGTTTAACTTTTAATGTCCTCATCTTGAGATTGTTGTTCAACTTGCTATCACAAAACTGAGCAGCACAGTGGTGAAGTCTGGATTTTAGTAGAAATCATCTGGCTGGCTCATTACTTCTCAGTTTGGCTGCTCAGAGCGATTCACTGCATCAAGTAAATGATGTGGAAAGTGAAGAACTGTTCCACTTCTATAGGCTATTAAAACAGAAATATGGGAGGTTGGGATTAGGGAAAATGGTCCATTTAGAACCATTGCATGTGTCTGAGTTTCCTTAGAGAAAAGAGAAAAATGAGATTGAAAAATGAACTCTTGAAATGCATTGCCCATCATAAATCACCCTCTGCCAGATATAGAGGATACATCAAATCCTTCTGTGAATCTGAAGCATTTGGCCTTACTGACAGCTTGTGGCATTTATTCCCACAAGATAACTATGTTTTATACAAAAGAATTAAAAAAAAAATAAAAAATCACTGTTTTCCAGTATAAATTACCCCTTGGTTTAGAGTCATGAGAGTAAGATCAATAACAACACTGGATTTCTTTTTTTCTGCACAGCAAGCACTGAGCTCTCCTAAAAGGAAAGCTCAAAAGCAAGATCCAGGATATTATGTCAAAGATGTTCCCTAGAATGATCTGTCAATGCAGGGTCAAAACCTGAGCCAGGAACAGAAAAGATGAAGAGATTGGTATCATCTTCCCCCTAGGAGATGGAGAAATCATGCCTATCAAATGGCAGCTCTGTCCACTCAAGTGAAATTGTCCCAGAAATGCTGCTTCTTATCACTTGCTATTTCAACACTTCTGTATATTCACATCAGAAGGCAATCAGCCAAAGAAGTTTGCTTATCCTTACTACTTCTCAAGCACAGTCACTCCAAACATGACTTTCTGCATAAAGTATTAATAAACAAACAAAAATGATAGGAAATGTGGCATATTAGATGCAAAACAGGGAGAAAAGTATAACTAAAGGTACCAAACACTACCTACATCAGCTCTTGTTCTATGACATTACTGGACCATTACAACAAGCTGGTTTTTGTACTCTCAGAAAGTATCTCAGGACTGACTCTCTACCAAACTCACAGATTATCAAGTCAGAAAAACAGATTATTTATTCCATTTTAAGAAAAGTTTTGCTAAAAAGACACAATTGCTTCAGTCCAGCAATCAATCAGTTGAGAAGATAAATTCAGACAAATATTATAGACCTCCAACAAATCTCAAACACCTTGTGCTCTCTCAATGTTTGCTGCTGTTAAGTAAAAACCTTGCACAAGCACTAACTCTTCAATCTCTCTGGACTGTGAAGGTGTTTGAATGGTGGCTAAACAAAAAAAAAAAAGGAATACTGCAGTCAGTATTCTCAGTAGGTGAATCAAAGACAAAGCTTCATTAGAAAACCCTGCTTCAAGGAATCAGGGCTGATTGTTCAGAGCATCTTGGGCTTGACAAATCACAGCTTGTCTGTTACCTCTGGGCTGCACTGCATCGTTAGTCAGCAGCTTCTGGCAACATCTCCTCCTCCATACACACAGGATTCATCTTTTAAGGACAAACTTGAATTATCTCCCTTGAAATCAAGCTGAAGTGTTCATCAGGCTCTGAGAGTACTACCTTAAGCAGTTCTTATCAAAACAGAAAAGCCTAAATCCTTCAGACTCCTATCAACACCCCACGCATTTCAGAAGTCAGAACTTTGCTTCCAAAATCTCAGCCTGGTTGCCAGGAAGCTCTGACTCTTGAATGAGAAGACTTGGAATGAGCAGAATAGGATTACTGCTGATTTCCTCTTCAGGGACATCATTAACACACATATCAAATCTTGCCAGCTTTTGGGATTTTAACTCCACAATACTCTACATCTGCTACAGAAAATTCCTTCCCATCTTCCACAAAAAAACTTCAAGCCCAACAACTTGTAGAAGATCTCACCTCCTGTTAACTATTTGCCTTCAGAAACATCATTCCTCCTATTTTATCCAAAGCTTCACAAGGCAAGTTTGGGATTTCCTTCTGTTTTTTTCCTACAGGCTCCAAGTGTCAGGCAATAGCTCCTCTGTCCCTGAAGCCACTACCCCACTATGTTGCTGTGAATGGCACTTAAAAATGCAATAAATCTGGGTCCTCTATATGATTCTGATGCTCTCCTGGCACTCTCAAGTGTATACACCATTGAAAACAGAGAGCCAAAAGCTTCTCTGCTGCTGGAAAGCTGGATTTTTCACTACCATGGAATTTGACCTGGAAGACTTAACCCCAAGATGCAAGCTATTGACATGGCACAAGGAAACCCTAAAAAATCATTCCACTCAGCATTCCTTCAGTGACCTAAAGTCACCTTTGTTTCATGATGTCCTAGAGAAAAGAGGTGTGGAATCTGACACTCTTCACTGCCAACCAATAACTTCAGCCAGTTCAGGGGAGAACATGTTTTAACTCAAAATTGGGAATGGAGTAGACAACAATAGAAGCAGATATATAACAAAAATCCTGTTCCTGAGCTCTTACCTCTGTGTTCTTAACTTTGCCTTCAACAGCACTGTGTGTTTGCAGAATCAGAGCCCACAAGACCAAGAAAAGGTTCTCTGCTGACACATTTAAATCAAAGCCTCATCATACACTTTTACCCTCTGCAGTTCAAGCTCTGTAATTTAATCATATTGCCCAGGTTGGAACAGACCTTAAAGATCATCTAGTTCCAACCACCCTGCCATGGGCAGGGATGCCATCCACTAGACCAGGTTGCTCAGGGCTACATCTAGTCTGGCCTTGAACACTTCCACGGATGGAGCATCCACAGCTTCTCTGGGCAACCTGTGCCAGTGCCTAACCACTCTCTGGGTAAAGAACTTCCTTCTAATTTCTAGTCTGAATCTCTCCTCCTTCAGCTTGTATCCATTCCCCCTTGAATAGTAATAGTACTGTAATAACTATCTAATTGCTTCACTTACATCCTCTGGGCCTTAAAATGTTAAACTTGTTCTGTTTGAAAGCACACATCAATATTTCTGAACACAAAAGAGACATTACTTTTTTTTATTAGAAGCTCTAGTGAATAAGAATTCATCAGAAGACACTAAAAAAAAAACCACAAAGAAATCATCAATAAGCAACATGAGTTCCCCTACTGCCAAAAACACTAAAACCAACCTAGTGCAGCAGCCTCATGAAGATTTATGAGTCTGGAAAGAGTAAGCAGCTTCTCAAGCCAAAAGATGTTACTGCTTGAAGAATTGCATTGGATCAAAACACTAGATATCATTTCACTAAGGGGACTGAATGAAAAGCATTGAGTTTATATATGAATACACAATATATGAAGTCAGCAGCTGGCTTCTTTTATTAAAAGTAACATTTTTCTTCTCTTTTTTTGGTCTCTTTTTTTTTAGAGTAGCTCCCTGTTGTGCTGTATTAGCTAAAACCAATTTATTCTGTAGGCAAACATGTTCAATGTGGATTTAATTACTAATGACTGGGGAAGTCACATTTAACAAATACTATTTTTTCATCAGGAAATTCTGCTGTCTTAAAATGAGAAACTATCCAAGGTTAGTTTGAGACTTTTGACGTGTGTATGGATATATGGAGGTGGTTTGGGATGGGCTAGGGTATGGTTTTGTTAGTAACAAAGGCACCAAGCTCATGTCTTGTGATGCTAACACACCAGCAGCATTTTGATTTGGAAGTGCAGAGAACCACATGTGCTGCTAAGTGCTGACCTATGTGGGATTTTTAGCTAGATTCATCTGGAATTCTACCATTTCCAATAGGACTCTTTTAGCTAGAGCTAAGTGTGAAGCACACTATTTCTGTTCTGGAGGTCAAAAAGGTTCAGTTCTTCAGAGGTGTTCAGGAACAGGCATAGAGTTAGGATTGAGCCTAGCTCTGATTTGAATCAAGTCCATGAATTGTAAATAGAAACACTCCAATCCCACCCAGGGACAGCAGGGAACTCCCAGGGCCCCTGTGATATACTGAATGGCTTCTTTTGGACAGGACTGATTGAGAAAGATTGTATTTTCCATAAAACACAGGAGGAAGGGATTATGGGGAGGAGTTTTCTCTCTTTTAGTTCTCCCTGGCAGCAGCCAAAGACAGACACAGTCCTTTTGGATGCATTCTGTGCCTCAGCTCAGAGGCACCAGTGTCCACATTGCCTTACTACAAGGTGTTTTTCCAACTATGCTACAAATCCTACAAGGTCATTACTCACAGCTGAGAAGAAAATGTCACAGGCAGAAATCTCCTTGTATAAATGAAAGGAAATTACAAAGCTCACTCTTTTTGGCTGCAGGATACATAGGTTCAGATGTGCTGGTATATAATAATTATATTATTATTATATACCACATATATAATAGATATATATATGGCCTATAATAACTATATATGTATATAATAATTATATAATTATTGTAACTATATATAGTTATATATAACTATATCTTTTAATATTTTATATTATTTTAATATAATATTATATATATATATATTAAGTATATTTTCAAACCAGATCTTAAGCAGAATAGAAGTCATTCTCTCACTGATTTTTTATTCATCCAGGAGTGATTTGGGGAGGATTTCAATTTGAGGTCTAATTTTGTGGGGCCTGCACACTATCCTAACACTGGATATTTTGGAATCAAATTCTGGAACTCATTCTGTATTACAAGGTGAAGAAAACCCCACAATGTTAAAGCAGGCTAATCTGAATCAAGCCTGGTAACAAAACAGACAGGTGAAGCTCTCACATGCTTTTCCACTCTCAAGGGTATTCATGCTACTTCTTAAATTGTCACTTCTAAAACATCATGTATAAATCCACGTTTTAATTAATATGGATTAAGCAAACAACATCAAATGGTCTTTAGTACCACTGGTGGCAGATAGGAGGTAAAAAGAAAGCATTTCAAAAAGCAGAGTTGGTTGTGCTCTAAGTGAAGTGGAATGAAAGACATTCAGGACTTGTGGCTTTACACACAATATACATATTGAATAGATTATTTGTTTGCAAACTGAAGAGTAAATCTTTTCAATAGCTAAAGCTTCAAGCTTCTCCTTTCCCCTTGGAGGGAGCACAACCAAGCATATATCCAAAGATGGAATCTAAATGGAGTCCAAAACTGAAAAGGAACACACCACAGCTCCTTATGCTTGTAAGTTAAGCTGAAAACAAAACAGAAATAACATCATAAGAAAAGAGCCTCTTCACATTTATGGCTCAAAACAAGTATTAAATCAGTTTCAGCTAAACTTTCATTACCCACATCATGGATCAGTAACTGCATCAGTTATAAACAGCAAGCCAAGACCTGAAAGTGTCCAAATTATTCTAAAGGTCATCATAAAGGTTTAATTCCATTTTTATAACCAAATCTTTATTCAAACAACTTATGACCCATGTGGAAAAAAAAAAAATATCAAAGGTTAGCAGGCAAATAGACTTGAGTTACTTTGCTCCAGAGCCCTCAGGCTGTTGAAAAGTCATTGCCTGGCACTAAAACTTGTACCAAATCAAAATGGTTGATCTACAGAAGATTGAGTTCTTCATAGAACAATTCCAGCTGGAAGAGACCTTGAAGATCATGAGTGCAGCCTTTGTCCTAGCCCTAGCAACCTGCTAAATGATGCCTCCCAATGCAACATCTACCTGGCTCTTAAACACCTCCAGGGATGGGGACTCCAGCACCTCCCTGGGCAGCCTGTGCCAATGGCTCACAACCCTTGCAGCAAAGAAATTCCTCCTCATGTCTAGCCTGAACCTCCCCTGGTGCAATTTCCATCCATTTCCCCTTGTCCTATCACTCTCCACTAGGGAGAACAGAGCAGTCCCTGCCTCTCTACAACCTCCCTTCAGGTAGTTCTAGAGAGCCAGGAGGTCTCCCCTCAACCTTCTCTTTTCCAGGCTAACCAGGCCCAGATCCCTCAGTCTTTCCTCCTCAGGCTTATGTTCTAAGCCCTTGAGCAGCTTGGTAGCCTCTGTCCCCTCTCCAGCACCTCCATGTCCCTCTTGGAGTGAGGGGCCCAAAACTGGATGCAGTACTGGAGGTGAGGCCTCCCCAAAGCTGAGTAAAGGGGTAGGATCATCAGTTCCAGGCCAAGGAACCTAAGCATGCGTCTGTCTTTAAAGCATATCAATCTAGAGCTAGACCTGACCTGTGGACTCAGTGAGTTACCATGCATGGTTGTGGGAGGAAGATAAGAAGGAGTTGCCCTTAGGCATCAAGAAACTAAGTTGACAGAACAAGAATACATTCAGTGGTTAGATTACTCCTTAGACACTGCACAGCATGACCATCATAAGCTGGAAGACCTCAAGCACCTCAAGGAGGTCTGCCTGCTTCAGACACTCAGTGAAACATCCTGCACCCATGCAGAGGTGCAGCCCAGTCCAGAAAGCCTGAATGTGTGATGACAGCTGTGAATGGTTACACAGGAAACTGGATAACTACATGGAAATGCTCTTAGGAGATGGAAAGCAAAACACGCCTGTGAGTCCAGAGCATGCTGTGAAGAGGAGAGACACCACTCTCCACAGAGAGGAGATAGATGGTCAACCAAGCACCATTTCCACTCATCATGTCAGCATAGGACTGGACAGCACTAGATGAGGCAAGGTGATAAAACAGAACAGTTTAGTGTGCTAGGATCAATGCTGGATTGAGATAGCTCTTCTGCTGCATAGTCTGGGATATTCACTAAGAAAAGCCTCTACAACTAGGAGGCCACAGGTAGTAGTTGCAGCTGTCTCCTAGGAAGGAGGTACATTCCTTAAGAGTCAGGTAGTGGTTTCCAAACTTTTCCACCCCTTTTTTATTGGGTTTGAAGCAGCAACACCACATCCATTCCTTTCTTTCAAGAAAGGACATTAAAAGCCAACTCATTCTGCTTGTAGTCTCTTCCCTGGTCTGGATGTAGATGTGGAGTGGCTCCTCAGCACTTCACACAGAGAACTTGCTGGATACTAGACTAACAGAGGGAACTGTTAAAGGAGTGGAGCATCTATGCCCTATAAGAGAGAAGAGAGCTGGGTCTCTTCAGCCTGGACAAGAGGAGATCTCATTAATGTCTACAAATATGTTATGTTAAGGGTGAGGCTCTTCTCAATGTTATCCAGTGTTAGGACACGAGGGAATGGGAGCAAGTTGGACCACAGGAGGTTTAGTATTAACACAAGGAGAAACTTCTTTCCAGTGCAGGTGCCAGAGCACTGGCCCAGGCTGCCCAGGAGCCTGTGGAGTCTCCTTCTCTGGAGACATTGCAGAGCTGCCTGGACACATTGCTGTGTGAGCTGATCTAGGTGATCCTGCTCTGGCAGGGGGTTGCACTAGATGATCTTTCTAGGGTTCTTCCAACCCCTAACATTCTATGATTCTGTGAACTGTCTCCTCCACCCTTTGCTGCTTCAGCAGCCTTAGCACTGCAAGTGTATCCCAAGTCTTCAGCATACTGAGCTTCTTCATGGCATTGTTTAAACAATACAGATGGATGTAATCATGCTTATCTCTTTTCCCATTCTGTCAGGCTTATCAACTCACTACATAGATTTTAAACAACATGCCAAGGCCAGAACAGCTCTGTTTTGAGCCCTGCTTAAAAACAGCACCTTGCACTGCCCCACCAAATGTAGCAGAGGTGCTGGGTGGCACTTGCTCTGAGAGCAGTCCCAAAAGGAGTGCTGCAATGGGAAGAGTGGGTGGGCTGCAAGTGGAAGAGGAGGGGGTTGTTGTAAGCCTGCTTTTTGCTCTTAGCATTTCACTTTCATTGATCTTGAAATACAAAGTCACTATAAAATAGCTACAAAACCCATCAGTCATAAAACAAGATCAAAAGCAGGCCCATGGAAAAGACGCTTGAGGAAAAGACCTTGATGATGGCTTAGGAAATACAAGCAAGCACATCCTTAAATAATGTTTATAGCCTCAAAACTGCTCTGCTCAGACAGATTATAAAATTAGATAAAACTATCTATTGCCTTGAGTGATCTTGAGTGATGACAGGAAAATGAATGTTTCATCCTTCACAGAACCAGGAATCTTCAGATAAGATTTGTCTCTGCCATCGCAGGATAAATCACTGAGGGTCTCATGCTGCTGTAATTTACACCACTTACACCTAGTGTAAGTCAAAAGCCTTCACTCAGGTTTACTCCATCTTCAAGCAGCTCAGAGGAGAATCAGTTTTCAGCTAAAGATGATTAAGAAGTCTTAGAAACCTTCATTAGTTCTTTGTGTTTCCCTTGCAGGTGTGCCCTCCCTGGGCTGATTTGATCTTTGCTATTCATCAGAAGACTATTTCTAGGCATACAGTGGGTAGATGTGGAGGTTAGGACTCCTTTTCATGTCCTTTTTTTCTATGTCTTATTTGTCCTTGAATTCTTAGGTATTCCTTTTTTGTAATAGCAAAATTAAAGTTGTCTGTCAAACTTAATATACTTAGAAAAAAGGGGAGGAGGAAGCTTTGTGAATACTAAAATAAAGTGACAAACCTCATCTCCCATTAGAAAGTGTCTAGGTTGCAATGCAAACAACCCAAATTCTGATCTAAACCAATAACATTTCCTATTCTACAACTGAAAACACACATGACTGGTTAAAAAAACTCCACTCTGAAGTTAATAGCACACTCAGAAGAAATGAGAGCTTTGTGCTATCAAATGCTACTTGCATGTAGAATCATAGAATTGCCAGAGCTGGAAGGGACCTTAAACCTCATCTAGTTCCAACTGCCCTGCCATGGGCAGGGACACCTGGCACTAGAGCAGCTTGCTCCCAGCCCCAGCCAGCCTGGCCTGCAACACTGCCCAGAGAGGTGGTGGCAGCCCCAGCCCTGGCAACCTGGCACAGTGGCTCAGCACCCTCCTGGGGAACAACTTCCTCCTAACATCCAACCTAAATCTGCCCTCCTCAGAGCATCAGTTAAAGTCTGCAAGGGTGAGAATGACTGAAGCTCAGCATCCACACACACACAGAGCTTCCCACCAAGGGCCAGACTGCAAACAAGCTGATTATTTCCACCTTTACCAAATGCCCACAACCCCTAGATTGATTTATCTGAAGTATCAGAGTCCAGAGAGTGTGTCTGAGCTTGTATGCTTGGCTGGATGAGTTTGATGTCAGGTGTGTTACTGTACAACAGCCAGAAATGCCTCCAAATAAATGTGATATTGAACAGTAATAGCTTTGCTGTAAGGATGGCAGAGTGAGGATATTGGAAACTGAAAGGTTAATTGGGTTGGATGGCAGCTGTTATTAGATGAATTAATACAGTTGGAAGCACAAGTCCTTCTTCAGACACAGAACTCTGAAGGACTCTGGCCAAAAAATGATCTGATTTTCTCCCTAACTGTATTGGCAAATCCAGTGAAACAAAGCAGCTCACCTCCTCTCATACTGTGCAGGATTTATCCTGGGCACTTGAATACCAAAGTATTGCTCCTTTTCCTCCAGCTTTTCTAAATGTTGCTACAAATAGAGGAGCAGTAAGAGTAAGGCAGGTATGTCTGCTCACCACAGGCATGGAATGTGGATAGGGATCATGTTGAAATAGTATTTTAGCTGCTCTCTTTAGCTTGTAAGTTGTAACATTATAGTGGGAATATTTTGCTTTCAACAAAAACTGATTGGATTTTGGTTTTTTATATATTTAGTTCTGCTGGACTCAGCCTTCAGGAATTCTATTATTAAATCCAAATAAAAAAGAGCATGTGCCTGCCTCTCTTTGTATACATATATATATTAATATATTCTTTTGGCACTTTTTGACATCCTATCACCCCCAAGTAGGAGCAAACAATCCTTCCCAGGCATTCCCTGCCTTTGTACACATCATTATCCTCTCAAGACAGACACCTAAGAGAAAAGGAAGAGGAAAAGTGAAGGCACAAGGAGGTGAGAAATGCTTGAGCGATGTATTTGTCCATTTGTGCTGTGAGTGGCTGAAACAGGCAAGCATACAACTACAAAACAAGCATATCAGAAGCAGTTTTCTTTTCCTTCCAAAGTCTACTAAAATTCTAAGTGATCTGAAATTCTTTTGCCTGAAGGTAAATGCTTCCAGGAGTAAACTCACTCAAAATGAAGTACATCTCTTCCTAAACTACATTATCCCCACAACCACAAAGCCCTCACCTGGTAATCAACCTGGAAAGCTTTGACATTCTAGAGTAATAGAAACTCTGAAACCTGATCTAAAAACCCCAACATTACACAAATGTGCCTGTAAACACTCAGGCTGCTCTCTCTAATGCTGAAAAACATGATCCTGGTGCTTTCCCACAGCCTCCATCTGTCTCTATTCCTGTCTCTCATGTTACAGTAATGCTGTCATCTTCTTGGGACTAGCATGGTTTCTTAGGGTTTTATATCTAGCATAGTGAAGTCTTAGCCCATAAATAAAATACCACAGGATAGCAAGAGCAATAAGTCATTTTTTGTTAATAACATCAAGGAAAAAAACATTTTATCATCTCTTTTTACAGCTAGACACACCTAATAGTTTAGGATCAATAATGGATTATGTTATGTAGCATGACTAAAAGACATACACACAAACTCCTCTCAAAGTAAAGAACAAAATACACCTGCAGAAAAGAAATTAATTAATATTTGGGGAAAAAAAAATCAGAATCATCTAAGACATTCCACATTTACTCTTTAAACAAGCTAAGAAAATAATGAAAGGATTTCCTAATAATGCCATTTAACAAGAAAAAATGGATTTTGAGTCAAATTCTTTTCATCCATTAAGAGTCTACAGTATGGAGAGCCCACTGCAAACAAATGGCACACTGTAAGTTCCTGGGGCATGAAGCTGAGGTTTGAATCTCTTGTTTTCTCTTGAACATCCTTGCTTTGAGGTATCTGCTCTCTTAACCTTGTCAGTCTCACTCTATCATTCTCTTTTTGAAGTCTGAACATGCAACAGTGAGACTGAGGTAAGGATTCCCTGTAAATCCCTCCTTTTGTATTTAGCTGATTGTCTCCAGTGTGTTCTCTCCTCTTTTCCTTGAATTGCCTAAGTTTCAATGTTACAGTAGTTATACTTTTGCTGAAAGTATAACTACTTCCACCATGGAATCATAGAATGTTAGAACAGCCTGAGCTGGGCAGGACCCCCCAGGCAGCCTTTGTCAAGGGGAGCACTGCTTGCTCCATTCAGAGAAGGGCCTAGAAAAGGTTGCCTAAACAAAACTCATCTCCCTCTTCACCTGGTTGGTTAACCATGGCCAACAGGCCAAGGGATAATTACAACCATGGATAATGGGTGCATTAGACTCAAAGCTCTTCAGTTAGCATTCTCCAGAGAACAGGGGGGTAAAAGGGAAGGATGCTTCTATTTCTGATGTATTTCCCTGTCCATTTAGTGGTCACTGGACAAGGCTGTCAGTTGGCCCTGCAGCCTCACCAGGATGACAGTACCAACATGCAGCATGGGGAAGCACAGGGCAGTAGCTGACACTTCATCAGTTGAGAGAGAATCAATAAAGAAGATAAAAATGGGCTGGCAGAATCAGATGATCATCTCCCATCATTCTTGGCTACACAGGCTATTTATTTCTAACAGCCTCTTCCTGTCCTGCCCTACAGTTCTTCATCTTTCCTTGCCTCCACCCACCATAAACTGTTTCAGAGTGGA
>VWZO01012601.1:807-26872 GCA_013396975.1 Bucco capensis
AGATGGGTGGCAGAAAAGTAGGGAGTGAAAGGCTTGTCCTAACTGTTCTGAGTAGGAAAGTAGCCTGTGTACCCTTATGCGGTTGTGAGCTATGCTGGCGATGGTACATGCCTTCAGTAGGGTTTCCCATGTCAGACAGGTCTAAACCGAAAGGTTAGATAATATATGTCTACGGGTAGGATGTGCTCACTAGCCTTCTGGCAGTCATCCTAGGAGAAGGACAACTCGACAACTTTAATTCCAAACCTGGGTAGATGGAGCTCGTTTAGCCCTGTAAGGCCTTCCATCTAAGAGAAGGACACTCTGTAATTATAAATGCTGATGAAAAAAGCTCTGAAAGTAAAGATAAGAATTTCTCTGCCTAAATTCTTGTATAAACCTGTGAGAAAGAAAACAAAACTCTACACTTGTATGTGTGGGAGTCTCCTATGTAACCAGGGTGATCCACTCCAGGCCAGAGGAGGAATTTCACAACGCAGTAGATGGCAGCAGTATCTTTCATTTCTGGTGCTGCTTGCAAGGGAAATTCAGGCATTTAGCCAGATTTCCTTCTTCCACCTTTGGTGGGAGGTACAGGTCAGTATCTTGACATCCAACTTCTTTGGGGATAACAGTTTACCAGTCAGGTAGCAATGATTCAATTCACTAGCCATCACAGGATTTCCCCCTCAGCCTGGATGTAATATTTTTTCCCAATTAAGGGGATGGCATAGCAATGGGTAAGGTTTTTGTATCCTAACCACTTAAGTCACTAGTTTATTTTTCTTTTACAATTAATATTTTAATGGCTAATTCAGTTTTTGTAATGGGTGAGTCTACTGCACTTTTAAGTTGGCACAGCTGCAAATAATACTGGGAATATTATGTATATTTTGTATTATGTGCAAGGGTTTGGTTTTTTTTAGTTTTACTTTTTTAAAGCAGCACATTACAAGTGAAATAATATTCTGAAATGCTGAGCTTCAGTATGCGCTTCTGTTTGTGCTTGCAGCAAGAAAAGTCAGGAATATCTTCAGCAAACTCAATTTGTTCCTGTTTCTTGTCTTGAAATCTTAACTGCTGATTTCTTGAAGTACAAGAATCAAGTCCAAAATCATTTTCATATGAGCCTACGTATAGTCTGGGATGTACAAGAGTGTTTATAATCAAACTGACTGCTGAAAGCTAGCATGTAAGCTCTATGGGAGCAGGGACTGTATCACTGTGGTGCCTACCTGAGGGCATAGCAGTGTTACTACAATAAAACCAAGAATACTGCTGAACACAGACTCATTTATTTTTTAAACAGCACCCCAAAGAGAAGAAATGCTACTGAAAAAGCACAATACAGAATGTTGCTCCAGTAGCACACAGTGAAAACCACAAGGGGATGACACTGCTAGGTATACAAAGAAGTCTTGAAGTCTTGTAGGTAATAGTCATGAGTATAACACTAACGGTAAGCTATACTGTAGTTTAACTCAGTTCACATTAGTGCAGTATAACTATATTTGAATAGCTCTGGTTGAATAGATGGTGTTAAAACCTTACCATGTTCAGGCCTTGCTATAAGACATGGGATTATCATCATTCTCCATTTTCAACTCCTTCTTACTTTTAACAGTGGTACATAAACATTCATGTTATCAACTTTAACAAGTCCATAAAATAGAACAAAATGACCCTAATCCTAAAGGCACAAAACTCCATCTTCTACCGAGTCTCAGTGTTTGCGGAATTGAAAGCCAGATTCCTTACACACTGACTTGTGTGTACTACCCTTTACATGCAAAACTGAGGTACAGCAAAAGCTTGAAAAATTAAAGAAAATAAATGCGTGAAAATACATTTCAAAATCTATAGCTGTTTGTCTCAACTTCTTACTGCCTTGGAAGGTAATAAAGTGTACATAGTTTTCACAGCCTCAGAAAAGTTGACTCCTGTCTTTTAAGTCAACCTTTCTGCCCCCATTTCTAATCAGTTATTTATATGCAATCACACGCCTTGGCGCACTAGCTGTTTTAAAAAAACATATTTGCCTCTTTCTCTTAAAATAGTCAAAATGGAACTTTTTGAAACAGAACGTCTATAAAGATATATCAGGATGCTAATGTTTAAAACATTTGATAACATCAAATTGTATGGTTAGTTTGTTTTTAAAAAACAGGCCTAAGCTACTCAAATAAACTGCTAAGTTATAGTCATTAGCCTATTCTTAACTCTCTTTCTTCGAGTACTTCCACAGGACACTTGATGGGAGAGCTCAAGATTTCAGACCTCTTTGGGTGACAAAGAGTAGCACTGTCTGCTTTCACAATTTCACTTTGGTAATAATTAATTTTAGCTGTTTTTTCATTTTATGTTTTTGATGGAGCTAATGGATGCATTAGTCTATAACAAATTCCTTTAATAGCTATGGGAAAAGCGAACTGAGAGAAAACCCAAAAATCTAGTTTAAAGTTGAGCAACCAAAGATTTAATTCGCGAGTGCGAGAGCGGCACTTGCAGGAGTGACAGCCGAAGCGTGCGGCTGGATTTCCCAGTAGCGGCAGCACCTGGGCAGGCGGGGAGCCGCTCCTCCCGCACAGCCGTCTCTCGGCTGCCATCTCCTGGGTAGGCTCCTTACAACACTGCCCCGTCCCTTCAACGCTGTTTTATTTCACGAGAATCCATCAGTCAAGTGTTTTATAGTATGTATCAGGCTGCTTTTTCTCTTGAGAACACAGCAGAATGCAAGATCAAAATAAGGAGACTCTTCAAATTAAGCAATCCTGGTATATGGTCATTCTGCCAAGCAAAGTGACAGATCAATGTATTCAAATGTTATCAGCAAGACCAAGATACCTTTTCAGAAGGACAATTTCTGGCTCTAAAAACACGTGCTTCCGTTCCATGACCACCTCTCATCTGGTAGATCTCAACAGAAATCATGCAATGACTCTCTGGTCTGCAGATATTCCAGGTCCCTGGAATGTCTATCTGCACCTAGACACCACTTCTGCAGCATGCTGTGACCAGCTGGAAGACCCATGGAGGGATAGAATTGTCCTCCTCTATAGCCAAGGCATATAAACAGCTGGACTCATCCCAGAAAGCTAGGATTGCGTTTTCTATTGATCTGCTGCTTCCTATCATCCCATTCATGGACCTCACCAGAATACAAGGTAGCCCTCATCCAGCATCCTAGACCTGCACGTGTGAAACGCAGGGCGTGTACAGGGAGATCTGCTATTACTGCTATATCTGCTAATACAGTAATGCGTATTCAGACACAGCTGGGATGCATCCCCTGGCCTGGAAATTTGGAAGCACTTCTGGGTCACTCCAAGCATAGCCTTAGAAAGCTATCTTAGAACAGAGTAATTTGTCCTTTTGCAATAATATTGTCCTAGCAGAAAGAGTAGCCCTACAGAGGGAGCCGGAATGCTGAGCTTGGAGTACGGACATAAATACATTTTACCTCTAATTATGCACATCATCCCTCCTAGGGGCATTTCCATTTCGCTTTTAATTGCCAGCTGAAGAGCCCAAAGTTACATAAGACTGATACATCATTGTTCCAGAACAAAGCAGTACTTGCCTCATGCACAGCTAGGGACACAAAATGACATTTCATTGTTTTGACCATGGCAGCATACACACATTGTAACACTCAGCTGTGACTCAGTACATCTCTTCCATTCATTGTTCCTGGTCACTGTGGGGAAGTACACAATTATTCTTTTTCTTCTTTTCTGCACCCTTCTTCCCAGCTGCATTGCTGATGGGGAAGGTGCACTTAAGGTCACCCTGAAGAAATCTTCCAGGAGGCTGCAGCACTAAGAGAGGCACTAGTGCAACACCAGAATTGCCTCTGATCACAGGGCCCCCAGTACAACTGAACTGTCCTAAATGTATCTAATTTTCTGTATCAGAGCACTGCACCAGTATGCAAGCATTGCATAGGTTTTACTTCATTCATAAAAATCCACTACAAGGCAAGCTACCTTTTTTTGTGTGAAATTAGTACACTAATTAGTTGCATGGTAACAAAAAGCTTGAGTCTGGAAAAATGAGCACCAAAAATGGGAATTTTGTGTATTTCTTTATTTTCTGAAACCAAAAAGAATTATTTATGAGAGGAAGTGATCTGTACTCGAGATTCTGTACAATTTCCAGCAAAATAATAGAATCATAGAATGTTAGGGGTTGGAAGGGACCTAGAAAGATCATCTAGTCCAACTCCCCTGCCAGAGCAGGATCACCTAGATGAGATCACATAAGAAAGTGTCCAGGCGGCTCTTTAATGTCTCCAGAGAAGGAGACTCCACAACCCTCCTGGGCAGCCTATTCCAGTGTTCTGTCACCCTTACTGTGAAAAAGTTTTTCCTCAGATTAATACCAAACCTCCTGTGGTCCAGTTTGCTCCCATTCCCTCTTGTCCTAACACTGGATGAGAGCCTGGCTCTATCCTCCTGACACTTGCCCTTAACATATTTATAAACATTAATGAGGTCCNGACCCAGCACTGACTCCTGGGGGACACCACTACTCACAGGCCTCCAGTTAGACTCTGCTCCACTGACCACAACTCTCTGGGCTCTGTCCTTCAGCCAGTTCCCAATCCATCTCACAGCACAGTCTCCCAATCCATACTTCTGAAGTTTGGCTATGAGGATACCATGGGAGACAGTATTGAAAGCTTTGCTAAAATCAAGAAAAACCACATCCACTGCTTTCCCCTCATCTATCCATCTAGTTATGCCATCATAAAAGGCTATCAGATTAGTCAAGCATGACTTCCCCTTACGGAATCCATGTTGACTACTCGTGATAAGCCTTCTCTCCTCCAAATGCTTGGAGATGGTGGCAAGAACAAGCTGTTCCATGACCTTTCCAGGGATGGAGGTGAGGCTGACCAGCCTATAGTTACCTGGGTCATCTTTCTTGCCCCTTTTGAAGATCAGATTAACACTGGCCTTCCTCCAGTCCTCAGCCACCTCTCCCATTCTCCATGACCTCTCGAAGACTATGGAGAGCAGTCTAGCAATGACCTCTGCCATTTCCCTCAGCACTTGCGGGTGCATCCCATCTGGGCCTATGAACTTGTGGATGTCCAGTTTGCTCAACTTATTTCTGACCCAAACCTCATCAACTGAGGTAAAAACCACCTTCCTCCCATCTTCCTCTGCTGTTTTGAAGTTCTGGGAGTCCTGGTAGTTGGCATTAGCAGTGAAGACTGAGGTGAAGGTGGCACTGAGTAACTCTGCCTTCTCTGTATCCTCTGTCAAAAACGACATTCAAATAGCAGAGGGCTTCTCTCCAACCTCCAAAGCAGCGGAAAATTCAATCTTGAACTTGCTCAGTTCTGTCTAGACAAGACCCACATAGTTTGAAGGCTTCATAGAATCATAGAATGATTTGTGTTGGAAGTGACCTTAAACATTACCTCGTTCCAACACCACAGACATGGACAGGTGCATCTTCCACTAGACCAGATTTCTCAAGGCCTCATCCAACTTTGGTTTTGAACGCTGCCAGGAATGGGGCATTCAAAACTTCTCTGTTTCAGTGTCTGACCATCCTGACTATGAAGAATTTCTTTGTACTATCTAATCTAAACCTAGCCTGTTTCAGTTTAAAACTGTTAGCCCTCGTCATGTCACTACACTTCCTCCTCTTCATCTTTCCTGTAGGCCCCCTGTAATTACTGCAACACTGGAATAAGATCCCCCTGGAGCCTTCTCTTCTCTAGGCTGAACCTACTTGAGCAGGTCCATGTTGTTCTTACACTGGAGGTCCCAGAGCTGAACACAGCACTGCCTCACCAGAGGAGAGCATAGGGGCAGAATCACCTCCCTTGACCTGCTGGCCATGCTTCTTTGGATGCAGCTCAGGATAAAATTGGATTTCTGGGCTGCCAGAGCACATTGCTGGCACATATTCAGATTTTCATCCACCAAGACCCCGAAGTCTTTCTCTGCAGGGCTGCTCTCAATCCACTCCTTCCTTGGGATTGCCCCGACCAGGTGCAGGACCTTGCACTTTGCCTTACTGAATTTCATGAGGTGTAAATACACAAGGAGCAGCTGCTGTCAAGCAGAGGAAGGAGTCACTCACTTCTATTGAGGAAAGTACATCAGTAAATTAGCAAAGCATAGTTTCCAGCCATGCTTCTGCCTGAAGTTTTGTGTTTCCCTGGGGTATACTTAATCTAGATACAGTAACCATCACCAAGTATTAAAACCGGTTGAGATCACTGGAGGGAAATAAAATGAGAAAAATGGGTGATGATCTTATTTTGTGCAGATAGCAGCTGTTTGTAGATTTTTACTGCAGATACAATAAAATGGATTATACAGCTGAGGTTTAAGTGTTTTGCGATATAATGATAAATAAACCTGAGCAAATAATTTGATTTACTTCATTTCCCTTCCTTTTCATCCATCTTGTCTAAATTGATAAAGATGACAAGATAAAACTGCCTCTCAGCATTAGTAAAAATGCCATAGACTATGGGACTTTGAACTCTTAGAAACTAAACACCATCATGGCACAGTACAATAATATGCATAAAATAATATTATTCAGATGAGTGGCCCATTATTTCCAATGGAAGCACAGGCATACTAGGTCTCTCTTTTTCTCTTTTAACTAGGTTTTGAAAATTAACAAAGGAAAAACTGTATTAAAATCATAAATGTGATTATAAATGTGTATATAAACTGGAAAAAGTTCAATAGACTCACCTTTGAAAAAGTAACCCATTTCAATGACTTTGAATCCTAACATGTCTAAAGTCAAACTACTACAACTAATTAAACTTACAGTTTTCTATCTGTAGTAATTGCTGGTCTTTTTTTTTTTTAATTCAGCACCAAACAGCCAAAAAAACTCCTTCAAAATTAAACACGTCTAGACATCATTAAGTAGTTACAGGTTTGTGTGTTACTGGTAATGCAAGTTTGAGTTTGGTGCTGGTAAAGTATTAGACCCAATTTTGAATTACAGCTTGTACATATTGTTTTAATGCAATGGACTTGTAGTATCAGCTGCACAACAAAAATGTTTCCATGAGACAGAACTATTGGCGCATAACCACTACTAAAAAGTTAGTAACTCTGAGGTATAGTTTATATTTTATCCTCTGTCTGTACTGCTCTGTTTAATCTACTCCAAGTAGCTTTCCTGTTACAAGAATGTCAAAACAGCGCAAAGGTTGCAAACTGATTCTACAGTCATATAAAATTAAAACTACTCACGACTTTTTAACCCAATTATCCCATTGTGACCTCCTATACAGACAGTGAACACAGACTACCAATGTAAAGGCATTGAAGCAGTATATACCACAAAGGACTAAATAGTTTGCAAGCAAGAATTATAGGGAAGATTGCTTTAAAAACGGACTCCACATTAAAATGCAGAGAGATGATTTCAAAGGAGAGTCAACAACACTTAAACCCCCAGTTATTACCCATTCATTTCATTCAGTCTGAATTGAATTATTCAGATTGAAGTATCTATTACAACTGCTTAGAAACATATAGATTCATTGTAAAAACAACTCAATGCTAAAGCAGTATGCTCATTAGAAACAGTAACACTTTATTTTTAAAAGAGTACAATTATATTTCTGAATTTGCCCAAAAGCATTCCTTGTTTTCTTTCCAAGAATATTCATCCTCATAAATCTCCTGCAAATATAAACAAAGAATGGAAAATATTGTGGGAGTGTGCTACATACAGCCACAAGTCAAGCCAAACAACTCAACAGCCATCTTGCTATTATTTACTAATCACAACAGGACTACACAGCACTTGGCTGGAAAACAGAAAAAAGGGCAGCACCCTTAGAACATATTGACTTATATGTGGGCAGATACTGAACCTTGGGCTGAGCACCATTAAATTTAGAAGGACACATCTATACTGAAGTTAATTCAAGAAAGAGATCTATAAGAAACGATGTGAAAGTTGTAGAGTTCACACCACTTGTGTCTGAAACTGCCCTTTTTATGTGATGCTGTGTTAACCTACTGTACCATTATTGTCAGGAGAGTACCTAAGGGTGTACAAAATGTTAATATTAAAAAAAAAAATAAAAATTACAATGCACAAAATACATGTTAGATCTTCACAACAGTCTAAACTACCCAGCAGCAGTCTAGTCCTAAGCAGCAAATTCAAGCAGAGCTCTGAGGCTCTGATTATTCTTTCTGTGACCACTGAACTTGTCTCCTGAAAGAGGTGTCAAGAGATGTGGCATAATGTGGAGAACATCAGTGTTACCATATGCCAAGTTCTGCCTGGGAGACAAGGCAGAGGTAATGATCATTACTTGCATAAAACAGTGTGATTTTGCAATGCAGCTCTTTCTAGAGCTGAACTCTCCACACATTGCTGTGTGCCCATACTTTGGGACCTCTGCTCATCCCTTCATTGTCTGCTGTTGCTTAATGTTTTGTGCCTTCTCAAGGCCACAGGGATGAGGGAAAAACAGGAAGACAAAAATACCACTTTTACTTGCAAACTGGAATGCTGTCCAAAGCAATGTTGATTCGGAGTTCTTCCACAAGCCTGTGTAGAACTGAGTTTTGCCACTCAGAAGAGTAGAGTTCAGGGCTCCTTCATTTTAACCCCAGGATGATGTTACAAAGAACAAAAGAGCTGGATGGCATAGACAAGGGAGGGCCTTCCAGGTGCCCCACCTGCCACAGCTGTGCCTAGCTGTGGCAGCACTTCACTGGTGCTAGACATTGGTATCCCATTAGGAGCAACTATTGCTTGTAATGCTTCAGCTGCTTCCCTTAAACAGCTTTAGCCCAATTGTTTAAGACTCTGGCACAGGCCTAAAATCAAATTTGTCCCCAAATGTACCTTCTTCCATATTGGGACCGATGCTTTTAAGGTATTGATGCAGTACATTACAGCTTCAAGGGATTCTGCTCTGTGTGGAGAGGAGACTGCAATAATTACACTTGCTTCAGTTACTGGAACCACACTAGGGAGAGAAGAACAACAACAGCAGCTTTAGCTAATGCTTAACATGAAAAGCTTAACATGAAAACGTGGCCATGTCACGTCAGAATTCTGGCCATATGCTCTCCTAACTCATTCATACTGAGCAAGTCTCAAGCCACGTCCAAAAGATTATACACTTTTTAGAAGAAAAAAAGACCATAACCAGAATCAGTACCAGATATGAGAATTCCACACTGTAGAATAAATAATCCCACCATAGGCTTTTTCTTCCATTCTTTGGGATATTTTTAAATAAAGTCTATAGAATTAAAAGGGAAAAACTGCTAACTTGCAGCAATGCATAGGACACTGACTTGAAGCTGGCTTTATAACTAACAAGTTACGAATAGCCACTTCTTATCTGAAAACCTAAGAAATCATTTCAGTTTGTCCAAGAATTTGTGAAGGAAGAAATTAAGTGCCTCAAACTATGCAGATTTTGCAATAAAACTTAGTTTTTGACAAACTCTGATTTCAAATTTTGAAGTTTTTCCTGTTTGGTGTGTTGTTTCCAAACTTAACAGAAGTTGCACAAGGATTTGTTTTGCTCCTCACAAGAATAATATTCCCAAAAGCTGCCTCCTAACCTTCCCTCTATAGTAAGACTCCTCTGGCAAACAGTTCATAGGAAAAATCTAAGCTTAATTGCTTTGAGCTGCCCTCAAGAGACTCACTCTTTCTGTTGACAATAGACAAAACGTAAGGAAACTACGTCTCAGAACTAACACCCTTCTGAGAAAAGAAGGAAAAAAGCATTTGCAACAGACTCTGCAAATCCTGTCAGTTTCAGTAAGAATTCATGAACAGTGAATGGTCAAGAGTGTATCAGACACTCGTATTCCACATTTAGAATCCAAGAGAAAATGCTTATCCAAGACTCAAGGAACAACAGGAGGTTCTAGGCGCAAGAATGGCTGGCAACTGCCTCTCCCTGCTCCACAGCCTAAGCTTTCAGGTTCCCTACAGCATAATTTAACTTGAATCTGACAATAAGAATATCCTGTAGCACCTCAATAGAGGACAGAACGATGAAGAAAATGCTGTCGACTTCACATCTTAAAAAACCAAAACAACAGCCTCTCCCCTTCCCTGGAATGAAATTTGAGTCTCTTCTCCCCACTTTCAAATCACCAGACCAGCATCAACAATCCTGCAGGCTAAATGTGGACTACAGCAAACATTATCAATACACTCATTTTTTAAAAGATGATTTCTGAAACTTAGCTCCATAGCAAGAGCTTTATCTTGCAACCACCATTCTTTATTACAGCTTGTAAAGACTCCTGCATGTTCTGCAATGGTGTAAGGATAGCCTTATGATTCTATGCACCAGAAATGGATTAATATTCCACTTGTAGAAGGATGAAATCCAGCCATACATACCCAAGTCTATGGTGCACTGCAATATGTTTGACTGATGGCCATTTCTGTCTAACATCTCCACAGATTTTCTTTATTTCCATCTCTGCCATTGAAGTATATGCTTCATATTCTAAGTGAATCACTTTTTTCCCTTCAAAATGATTTCTTGTAGTACCTAAACACAAATGATTTATATGATATATTGTATATTTATTATTTAATAATATATTATATATCAAGATTGAGTAAAACCCAGGATCTGCTGCTATGGTCAAGGTCAGCACTGTGCAAATATAAACAACCTCCACTCATCAGGGCTGTGTAAACACATTTTTTTTTGAACAAGAGATATCTTTGATATACAAGGAAGAATTTAGTTTACACATTATACGAATATGCAGTTTGTAATGCCCAAGGCTGGGACATCTTCTGTGGTAACTGCTATGGTGCTGTTATCGCATTTGCCCATGCAATGTTTCATGCTCAGTATTTAGGAGCCCAGTAACTCTTAAAGTTTAAGCACAAAGGAGTTTCAAGATCTGTACCATGTAAACTTAACAACAGGACAGGGCCATCAGTCTTGACCACCAGCCCACAGGTAAAACTTTACTTTCAACCAAGATCTGAGTTGCAAGAGCTTTCATACAGGGTGAACTGTGGTTTGCACAGTCACAGCTTCCCACTTCCCACCCTGAACAAGCTGTGTCCAAGAGGATGAGAAAATAGCTCCCAAGCAGTCCTATTCTGAAAAGCTGTTCGTTCTGTTCAGCCCTAGGACAGCCACACCAGCAGGGAAGCTTCTCACCACTCTGTCCCACTGCAACTGTTTAAGAGCTGCCATGGTCTTGTTCTAAATAATTCAGTATGTGTTTTCTAAACATCCTGGGTTCAGTCCAGGAATTTATTTATTTGAGAACCATGAGTTTGGGGTGTGGACAATCTAGGTTCCATTTATTACACTATTAACACACCCACAGATCCAGCTCAGAAATATTAAACTCACCAATGAACAGAGACGCTGCTCCACAGTACGGTGAAATGACTAGCTCTGACACTTCATCTACAGAGAGCTTTTCAGACTTGAGCTTGATAAAATCTTTTGGCACATCTTCACTTTCATCCATAGTTCACCAGAAAAGCTGAAACCAAACAGACTATGTTGCTGTTTCTGACAATACTAGCATTGGCCAACTGCTTTTTATCCAGTGTTGATGCCCCAATTTATGCAAGGAACGTGCACCATCTATTTCCTCACCCTAAGATACTAGTCTCCATGGAAAATTCACTTCTTAGCAGACTTGCCAGGAGAATATGAACTGCAAATATCAAGCAATTAACTGGTTTTCAACACGTGCAGGTTCTTTCCTGGTAGGAAAGCCTGATCCAGTAGGATATAATTAGAAATAGTCTGAGGCCTGAGATAAACAGTACAAATCAGCCAACATGGACCACGGTGCTAGTAAACAAGTGATAAGATGGTCAGATCCTCTTCTCCATCTTATCCTGAAATCAAACACAGTTTAAAACACATTTCTAACAAACACAGATTAGAGTTGTAATCCTAAAGTTTAATATGCTCTCCAGGACATTCAGAATCTCAGTCTATTTCAGTGACAAAGGACACACTTCTCTGAGTAGAAATCAGTCATCAGGAAAGTAAGTATTTTGAGCAGCACAATGGAGCAAGCTGTGGTAAATACAAAGACTGGCACTTTGAGAGCATGTAAAGAAATGATGCTATTCTAAGGACACCTGTTTCTTTGGCATCAAGCAAACAAAAGTTATTTTTAAGCAAAAGTCAATTCTTTTTCTGTATCATCTTTTCTGTTAAAAAGCGGGAGGAGGTTTTTTGTCATTATCTTATTTATGTAAGCTGGGTATCTGCTGGCAGCCAGAAACAACTACAGAAGAGTAACGAGACCTAAAATTCAAATTCAAAACAATGCCTGACCCCACTGGCAATTTTCTTCCCTTTACTGCATATATGTTTCTCATTTATTGGTGCACCAGCTTATAGTTTCTGGTGAGCACAATGATTCTCTCCAGCAGGAAACACAAATTAGGCTTTCTCAAAAGAGTACCAGGGTGGAGGGAGAGAATTGCAGTCACATCTCTGGACCTAAATTAAAAAAAATACTACTGTAACATTATAGCGAATCCATGAGATATTTTAGCACAGGAAGACACTCCAGTTTCCACACTTAAGAAACTAAACAAAAACTGATACCTACCTAACAGAACCTGGGCAGATTCAGCCTCCACTAATTGGTGGGATGATGGCAACCTCGTCTCCAGGCTGCAAGACCAAGACCTGATCTCCAAGAAGCACGTACTCCTGACGAACAGCAAAAACCACTTGATCCCGGATGACAGCAAGCCTGAGGAAGATTGGCAGGAGCACAAATAGGTTTCTAAATAGGAATGTGATTTCATTGAATGACAAACTGCTGTACTGTCCAGGGCAGGTGAGGCAAATACTAATGAGACTTATACAACTCTGCTCCCCATGCAGGCTTTATGTCATTTGTACTTACAGGTTTGAAATTTGCTATTGATAAGGAGTGGCAACAGAACTATGAGGGTAGATACAGTGTGTTTTTTAGCAGATCTTCCATATGTTTATTGATTTCACATCTGTGAGATGCTGCTGTGGGAGTCCAGTTGCTCCGGACACCACAAAGCAGCGAATCGCTTTCATGACTTAAGTGCAATCAGACAGTGAGGGCAACATTAGTAAGCCATGAAAAAAAGAATGACAACACTTTACTTCAGAAGGTGCATGTGTGGTAACTGTTACTGTTCGAGACTACAAAATCTAGTGCAGACAGTGGAGAACTGCACTGCCTAGAAACACGTAGGCATGCCAGAAGTTTGCAAGTAAAATCATCTTATTTCCTACAAGCCAGATAGAAGTAGGCAAGGCACAGGCTGAGGAAAGCACAGTAGCACTGACTCAGAGGGCGGACTGAAGGGAGGGACTGTATGAAAGTAAACCAAACCACTGACCAAATTGAACTCAACTATGGAAAAGAAGTGTCCATTAGAAGGATGGGCTCTAATTAATGTCATTTGCAAGTTAATTCTTTGGGGAAAACGGGTGGAACAGAAGAGCATTATGAAGTACACCCAAGCTGCAGTTTGAATATCCATTAGTAATGTGAGTAGAAGTCTGTGGCCAATGCCCTACAATTACATTGATTTTTTTTCCACAAAAGCTAGGCGCAGAACCACTTTCCAAGAAGGCCACTGTGAAGTAACTACTGCACATGCAAAATGTACTGCCCCAAGTCACCATTCATAAAAGGACAAAGTTGACAAACTGTGGCAAACTGACCAAAGGTGCTGCTGTTTCTGACACTGAGTAAAGTGAAATAAATTCATTCCCTACTGCATCTTCCTGCAATACACATTTAGCCTCAGTTCTGTGCGAGGAAAAGGACCCTGGTCTAACATTCACTTAGAGTGTCTCATTTAGAAACAGATGCCATTGCTAAATAGTTCATTTTTTTCTCATAGGTTTTGAGAGTCAATCTAATAAAGAAGAGCGGTGCCTAAATAAAGACCTTGGGACCCAAGTCCAAAGTTCTGGAAATTCCAGTGCATTCAGCACTAAATCCTGAGGACCTCAGCCTCTGTTACACCTTACTTTTTTAAATTTACTTCCACCTCCAGAACAGTGTTGTACCTTTGTTTATCAAACTCATTCTTGATAAGACTGAGCGCCTTCCTTCAGCCTCAAACTGAGTGTGGGAATTTCTGCTGACACACCCAAAGAGAATTAGTGCCACAGGGCACACCTACAATTCTCTCAGGACCAGACTTTGTATGATATGCAATCAACAGTGTTTGTGATTTTTTCAAAGCAGAGGAGGTTGAAAATGGCTGAGCCTATTTCCTATGTAAAGGCTGAGTGGCTAGCAGGGCTTACGTTGCCTTCCTGACCTGCCATCCAGAATGTGCCATAAACTCAGATCAACAGCTAACAGCACAGTTGAATATAAGTGATAAGCAACACCTGCACACTATCATGAATTTCTTATTTATTGCCCTGGGTGGTCTTCATGCCTCTTTCAGGCATTTCACTTGCTGTACAGGTTCATAAGGTAGCTCAGGTGCAGAAGAGTTACCACACCATAGCCTACTTGAACAATGGGACAGACCTCTTAAATCACTCCTCGGGCTCAAACTTGTGGGTACATTTATTGGACCTAGTCTTTCCTTGCAAATACACCAAGTGACATCATTTCCAACTGCCCAAACACAAAAAGCTTCCTGCAGGTTACAAGAACAAACTCACTATCTTTATGGCATGAAAGTGCTGATAGGTTTAACAGCTCAACTATAAATGCTGACTTTGTATGCCCTCAAAAAACCCAACTACGTTAAACCTTCTGCACATCAGGAGTAACTTTCCCGAATACCTTGGATGAACCTTGACTATCTCCTCCCAGAGCTGCAGAGAGGTGATCTGCCGTGGTACCGAGAGGGTCTCGCAGCGCAGCCCCGCCAGCTCCGCGCTCCTGGCGAAATAAAGCACCGAGACCTGCTCGGCGGACAAACACCGGTCAGGGGCGCCGGGCCTACTGAATAAACCCGCTACTACGTATTACCCTCTCCGAAAATACCAAAACAAACAAGTGAAACCAAACTAGCATAAGGAAAACCCTTCCCTGGCGAGTTTTGGTTTTGTTTATTTAAATGCCGATAAACTCTGTCACGTCCTTCCTGCCCCTATTGTCTAGAAGGAGAACAGAGAGCCGCACCGAGGCCGGAAGGGGGGAGGGGAAGGGAGCTGGTGGCGGTACGCACAGGTCTATGTCCCACTTCCGCTGTCCAGGCCTCGCCCGCCCCGCGCCTCTGCTCACTGAGGCCAAGGGCTAGGGGAACCCCGCGCCCTCCTCAGCGGCTGTCTCGCCTCCAGCCGGGGCCCGGTCGCAAAGGGCGCCAGCAGACTATCCCTACCTGGCAGCGCATAGGGCCGTTGTTCCCGGACGGGCAGCCCTCTGCCGAGAGTTTCACGATAGCGTCGGCACGTAGAATAGAGGCGCCGGGACTTGCCCGCCCCCTGCGGCCTTGGCCGGGAGCGCAGCGTGGCGCCGCTCGGCTGCAGCGCAGTGAGACCTGGCTGTAGCTGGCCGGGCAGTCCTGGGCTCTGCGCTGTGGTGCGGCGCAGGCGCGCGTCGTGTACGTTCCCCGGCACGGGCGGGTAACGGAGGTGGCAGCTAGCTCCCGCTGGATGGTGGGGAGCAGAGGGTGAGCGGCTGTGGCTTGCCCCTAAACGCACCCTATAATTTTGCGGACAGCCACATTTTCACATGGACTTAATCCCCAGGGAATTGCAAATGATTGCGAACATTACACGTTCAGTGCCTTGCCCTCCTTTTACGTGCGCTGCACTTACATGTCATAGGTATACACGATGTATAAATGTCAAAGATCCAACAAAATGCTAGGGTATGTGCTGTTCCAGTGCAGAGATTGCCATGGCCATCTGTCTCCCCATGGACAAATCTACACCTTCAGCGATTGTGTGGAAGAAGGCTGACTAACCACCTGCCTTTTGGCACTGGACAGGAGGGGACAGCAGCACAGGGGTTGTGGCAGGGGCTGCAGAGAGACTCACAGCAATTGTTCCACAGAGCCCAACTGTGCCTGAAATTGTGTCCTCGTGGGTGGGCAGGGTTATTTCTGTTGTGTTTGCCTGGTAACACTTGTAACTCAGTAATGCTGAGTTTGTGGTTGGCAGTTGTGATTTGGGCAGGTCGAAAGCATCCATCCTAGCTGGATGCAACCCCGTCAGGGGAAAAAGAAAAAAAAAAAAAAAAGACCTCAAATAAAGAACTATTGTCCAGCCATTTTAAAAGACAGCTGAGAAAGGAAACAGACTTTTCTCTGTCTTGCCTCTGAGGTACAAAGAAAGTTAAAGTGATGAAGTTTTCAAAAAAATGTGCAATAGAAATACGATTACTTCCATGGAACATCTATTTTGTACCAGTTACCCAGTATGCCATGTCTTAATCTTCTAGTGTGAGAAACAGATAATTTTTTAAAAGTCTATTCTTTTGTTTGTAAATTATTAACTCCTGTTACAGAGTGAACTGTCCTCGGGAGAACATGTATAAAGTGAATAAAATGATTGCTTTCTTTTTTCTCTGGGCTGTGTAATTTTTGATCTGTACAACTTAAATTAAATAAATCACTTTGAATAGTTACGTGTGATCCAGCCAGTAGCTAGCAAGTGGCATGCATGTTTTTCCTGTGCAAAAGTTGTGCCACAGGTGTGTGTACTTAGAGTAAAGTGGTTGAGTGCTGGGCTTGGCTGGAGCAATTAGCCTCACTTTGAAAGGTTTATCCATACATTTAGGGTTGAATTTAGAGTTTGGTCCACTGTGGAATAAACAGAAGTTACTGGCAGTGAATTCCTGATTTTCTTTCTTTGAACTCCAACTAATTGACTCACCTAAGCCTAGTTTTGAGTATTTTTCAAAGGATGGGTCACTGTTCAGCCCTATGTTGCATAACTTAAAGGCAGAATTTGTGCCTGGAAAGCACAGAAATACAGTAGGCTTTGTGACTCTGGCGATTTATTAACTATGTTCTAGAACAGATAGAAAGATGTTCGAAGTCCCTAAATGAAAGCAAGGATTAAACTAAGGTGTGATATGAATATCTAAAATAAATCTCTCCCTAAACACATCTTTATTTTTGGAGGTTTTTTTCTTCCAGGAACACCAACCAGCCTTAGCAAGAGGTATGACTAATACAGTGCTTGGTTTGCAAGAGATTTTTATTCAGATTACTTTTTGGTTTTTTGGCATGTTTTGAGGGGGGTTTTAGCTGTACAGATACCTACATAAGATGAAATGAGTAATGGTTCTGTAGCTCTGGAAGAGGTACATTACCTCGTGGAGAGACTGAGATTTCAAAACCATCTATTCTCTGATTTCTATAGGCTAGCTCCACTTGATTTTCTGTTAAAATATTTTCTGCTATGGATCGTTCCTTCAGGCACCATTTTGTTCTGCAGCTTTTGGTTTGGAGTGTAATTATAAGTAGCTGCAATGTATAGTATCTAGTTCTAAGTGTTATTATTGAGTCTAATATTTTGAATTAAGTATTATCTTAAGTCACAGAGCCTTTGCTTTACTTAACAGGTGTGTATGCATCCTCCCACACCAACATGTATATTAGCCTCTCAGAATGTATTTCTTTTGGATATCTTTAGTTTTAAAAGCTCTCATGAAGCCCTCCAAAAATGACATTTCATATTCTGCTTTCCACCTTTTCTTAGTTTTAATAGTGTTTAATACTGAAAAACTGAAAATCTGGAATTCCCTTACACCAGCCAAATAGACCATGGCTTAAAAGAAATGCAATTCTAGTAATACTAAGGAGAGACATATGGTGAGATGGTGTTATTCCTGTTAACTTATTTCATACTTACTAGCAGTAAACTTTGGACATTAATCTAGCTGGAGTATACCCAGACACTAAGCTTACAGTCTAAGGCAGTGATTCTGCAGTGTGCTGCTGAATGGAGAGAATCACATCTTCCTGTTTTAGGAGGAAGGAGAGCTGTTACCCTTGAGCTTCCATGGTGGAATGATGGAGAGAAAAAAGTGAAAATATCAATCTATCTGAGCCACTCTGACCTCTAGGATTCCTATGTGTGAGGTATATGTGGCTGTTTGACCAGTATCTTTAACATTCCCCTTGGTACTCATTGAAATTGTCTGTTATGAAACAGATGGTGCAGCAGTTAATTTTTGAAGGGCTAGAAGAGCATGACTGCATCTGGAATTAATCTTTAGCTCCCTGAACCAATAGATCACCCAGTTTTTGGAGGGCATTCCAATATAAATGCCTTGCACAAGTACAGAGAAATAATACACAGCTTTGAGGCAGAGTATAAGCAGTCTGGAACAATAATTCATAGGCACACAACTCTTTCTGTTCAACTGTCTCAAGTATTTTCTACAAGAATTTATTTTCATTGAGCAATAGCAATAACAGAAATATGTAACTTCTTAAATGAGATTTTTAAAAATCCATAAATTTTCATATTTTTTTGTAAAGTATTTTCCTTCTCTGTTGATGGCTACAGTATTCCTAAATAGATGATCTCCTTCACTTTCATACTATCCTTTGTCCCAAAGGATAGCTAAAGGTTGTATTAAAACAGCATGCACACCAGCATCATTCCAATAAACCCAGCTATAGCATTTTGGATGATCATTAAGCAATATAACACATGCTCTGAAGAGTGATGGGAAAGGGGATTATAGCGTTCAGTGATTATGCTAATCTGCAATCTTTGGTGCCAAGGGAAAGCACAATTTTTAAACCATGGAAACTTCATATTTTAACTGAACTACCTGGCTAATATTTTATCTGGATAATATGGAAATACCACTATCTGATCCCCAGCAGAAAAGGACCTGGTGGTGCTGGTAGACAGCCAGCTGAGTATGAGCCAGCACTGTGCCCAGGTGGCCAAGAAGGCCAGCAGGATCCTGGCTTGTATCAGAAGTAGAGTGGTCAGCAGGACAAGGGAGGTTATCATGCCCTTGTACTCAGCACTTGTGAGACCCCATCAGGAATACTGTGTTGAGTTCTGGGGCCCTTGTTATAGGAAAGACATTGTGATGCTGGAGTGTGTCCAGAGGAGAGCTACCAAGCTTGTGAGGGGTTTAGAGAACAAGCCATATAAGGAGAGGCTTAGGGAGCTGGGCATGTTTAGGGTAGAGAAGAGGAGGCTGAGGGGGGACCTCATTGCCCTCTGCAACTACCTGAAAGGAGGTTGTAGAGAGGTGGGTGTTGGCCTCTTCTCCTTAGTACCTAATGACAGAACCAGAGGGAATGGTCTGAAGTTGTGACAGGGACGGGTTAGATTGGGTATTAGGAAGAAATTCTTTACAGAAAGAATGGTGAGGCACTGGAAAAGCCTTCCCAGGGAGGTGGTTGAGTCACCATCCCTGGAGTTGTTTAAGAAACGTGTAGGCGAGGTGCTCCAAGACATGCTCTATTGTTAGGCATGTAGGGGTGGTTGTGATTGTGTTTTGGTTTTGGTGTTTTGATTTGTTTTTTGGTTTGGTTGGACTCAGTGATCTCAGAGGTCCTTTCCGTGAATGTTCTGTGATTCTGTAAATATTTTACATATCAAATGTGTTATCTGTCATTATGAAAAAAAAAGTATTTCCTCCAAAGGCCCAAATTCATGTAACAAAGTAGTTGTAAAGACAAAGAATTTTGAATGCTAGCAAATCTACAAGTCATGTTTCTGATACCGTTTGAAAAGATAAAATTTCTCTCATCTGTAGTATTTCACTTGGCATATGCTTTGCTGTCCTTTTATAAAGTACCTAGCATAGGGACACATGGAAAGCCTGCAGGTAAATAATACAGTCTTAGTTTATATTCCCAGATTAAGTTGCCGGCCCTGTAATTATCAGAATGTGTAATAATTTGAAACATTGCACAAGGCAAGAAGCATTTCACAGTATAAATTTGCTGAAGCCAATGGAATCCCATGGGTGTTACTCTGATCTATGAGTGGCTGATTAAAAAGAAACCCAACAACCTCTTTACATACCAGTTCAGAATATGGGGTTTGAGATAGACACTTGTCATATCAGAATACAGACTGTAGCTACCGTACCTATCAGTTCTTTACAATCATTTTTGCTGCTTTTCTTAGCTTGAAAATGGAAGTTTTCCTGAAGTTTCTACAGTATTTCAGATCAGTTACTTATCTCTAGTGGCACTCACAGCACAATTGTGATAGGATACTCTGTAAATGGCAGTCTATCTTAGGTTTGCATTCTGCTCGTATCAGCATTTTGAGTAAGAGTCAAAAATGCATACACTTTTATAAGCACTCAAAAGAGACAGTGTCACAAGAAATATTAGTAGATCTGCACTGACCTGAGTTGGCTGCAGCTTGCATCATGACATGTTTCATACTTACCTTTTCACTGTCTTTGTAGGGCCCTTGCTGATAGTCTGCAGATGTTCATCATCATAGAGTCAATATGTAAAACTAGATCAGTATTCTTATTGGAAAGGTTGTATGCTTTTCACTCACTTGTTTTGCACATTTCCAGAAGAGCGTGGCTAGATCTTGAGTGTCTTCCATGGAGGCTGATCAAACTGGAATTATTTCTACCAGTCTGTATACCTTGTACATGTACAACTGTTCTCTGTATTGGCTGACAATACATTTGGCATTTTTTCAAGAAATTGAAATTTTTCCAAACCCTGCAAAAGAGTTGTGTAATTAGTTCTTAAGCTAGTCACTTTGTAACTTTTATTTTTTAATGTAGTTAAAAATACGTTTTTAGTAATGGAGATAGATTGTGGCTGTGGCTGTGAGTTGAGTTTTGTGCTTCAAATTTACGTTAAAAGCTTGCTATATTCTGAGATTTAGCTAGGAAGATCTGCTTACAAGTAGATAATAATGTGTTTGCCCACACTGCAAGCAAATAATGAAAGCTTGTCTTAAAACTGTCTAAATTCTGTATGCAAAACTGAGATGCTGAAGCTTCTATGGCTTCATTTTGACCGAAAGATTCACTTTCTTTTATAGATAGCAGCAAACATATCCACATGAGGGCACCAGCCGACATCTTTTTCTCTGCCCAGCATATATACTGACCAGTGAACATGTCCATCAGTGGTCACTCCATCCTTGTTCTTACTAGATTAAACATAGAACTGTTAAAATGTTGTGGTTCCCAGATATTGCTTTATTCTTTTTCAATTTATAGAGCAGCATTATTTTTTACTTTCTCTGAACTTTACTTTCAACAGAAATCTTGAAATAGACTTTAATCACATAGAGATGTGGTGATGTTAAGTTTTAAAATGAAAAAAAAAATTTTTTTTAGCTAGCTGCATATTTAAATGTAAGTGAACTCATAAAAACTGTGATGTTTATTATTTCTTTTCTTTGAAAGGAGAATAAAATTCACAAGGTTTTAGCCTCATTTTTATTAAATCTAAGGAAATATGCTGTCAACAAACACTGCATTTATAGAAGTTACATAATCTTTTTTTTTTTTTTAAAAAAACACACCAAAGAGTAATTAGTGCTCCACTCTGGTTGAGGCTGAGGATTCAAGACCAAGATTGTCCGCTTCATTTGCTCTCTGAATGCCAATAATGTTGACCAATGTAAATACAGCACAGGAAAAATCGCATTTCCTCTCCCAGCTCCCAAAACATCAGGCAATCAAAACTGCAAAGGCTTGAGGCTTTCCTTAGGGGCTGGCAATCTGCATGCCCTGAGGATGCACAGAGAAAAGTCTTATGAAGTTCAACAATAGCAAGCGTAGGGTAATGCATCTAGGGAGGAGTAAACCCATGTACCAGTCCAGGTTAGGGGCTGATCTTCTGGGAAGCAGCTCAGTGCAAAAACACCTGGGTGCCTGGGTGGACAGCAGGATGACTATAAGGCAGCAATGTGCCCTTGTGGCCAAGGAAGCTAATGGCATCCTGGAGTGCATCAGGAATAGTGTGCATCAGGTCAAGGGAGGTTATGCTTCCCCTCTACTCTTCCCTGGTGAGGTCACATCTGTAGTATTGTGTACATTTCTGGTATCCCCTGTTTAAAAGAGATAGGAAACTTCTGGAGAGGGTACAGAGAAGGGCCACTAAAATGATTATGGGGCTTAGAGGCTGAGACAGTTGGGGCTGTTTAGCCTGGAGAAGAGTAGACTGAACGGGGATCTTATACATACCAATCTGGTCTCTTTCTACGACCAACATGATCTCTTTCTGTGACCATGTGACTCGCCTTTTGGATGGGGGGAAGGCTGTGGGTATTGTCTGCTTGGACTTTGGTAAGGCCTTTGACACAGTCTCCCACAGCATTCTCCTGAAGACACTGGCAGATCATGGTATAGACAAATGTAATCTTCACTGGATTAAAAACTGGCTGGCTGGCTGTTCCAGAGAGTTGTGATTAATGGAGTGAAATCTAGCTGGCTGCCAGTCACCAGTGGTGTCCCTCAGGGCTCAATTTTGGGGCCAGTCTTGTTTGGCATCTTTATTGATGACCTGGACATGGGGATTGAGAACATCTTCAGTAAGTTTGCAGATAACACCAAATTGTGTGGGAGTGTTGATCTGCTGGAGGACAGGGAGGCTCTGCAGAGGGACGTGGACAGGTTGGATCGATGGGCCAAGGCCAATTGTATGAGGTTCAATAAGGTCAAGTGCTGTGTTCTACACTTGGGTCACAACAACCCCAGGCAACACTACAGGCTTCAGGATGAGTGGCTGGAAAGTTGCTCAGCAGAGAAGGACCTGGATGTACAGAAAGAGTGGTGAGGCAATGAAACAGACTTACGAGGAAGGTGGTTGAGTCACCATCCCTGGAGGTGTTTAAGAAACATGTAAACAAGGTGCTCCAGGTCATGCTCTAGTGAGGGCAGGGGTTGTGTTTTGTTTTGGTTTTTGGGTGGGTTTTTTTTGTTGTTGTTTTTATAAATATATATTTTTTAATTTTTTTGTTTGTTGGACTCGGTTATCTGAGAGGTCCCTTCCAACCATGAATATTCTGTGATTCTAATACTCAAAAGATGGTTATCAGGATGGTGGGACCAGTCTTTTTTTCTGTGGTACCTTGTGACAAGACTAGAGACAATGGGAAAAATCAAGCACACAGGAAGTTCCATCTTAACATTAGGAGGGACGTTTTTACTTAGTGTGGTGGAGCACTGGAACAGGCTGCCCTGGGAGACTGCTGAGTCTGCATCTCTGGAGATGTGACGTTACACAATATGAAGTGATGTGAAGGGTATTTTTCTTTGAAATCAAGAGAGCAGCATTTTGAAGGAAAATGAAACTTGCCAGGAATTTCCAAAGGCTTTGGAGGATATTCACAAAAGCTGTTTTAGCCTAGTGAGGCTAATCTTCCTAGACTCTAAGCAGTAGAAACAAACAGGCTTTTCGGAACACTGAGTCTGAAGAGCCAAATTAGCTTCTCCTACTTGCCCCTGGCCAATGCTTGTTTCACCATTGACTGTTGGGGTGGTCTGGAGAAATTGGTCTCCTGGGGCTAATCTTTGTCTTAGTAAATATGTTGTCCTGGTTACAGAAAAACACATTAAAAATTAGATATAGTATAAGTATAGTCTTCTGGACTGGGGAAAGCCTAGGAAAACTTTTCTTAGCAGAAATCCACAGAGTTGGAAAAGTCAGAAAAGGCATTGAGCTGAGGACTGTCCTTGGTCCTTATTGCAACACAGGTACATAGAATGTTTCATAGCATAAGAACAGACTTGAGCAGTGGTGTAGACAAAAACTTCTCAGGATGTGAATCTACTGGAAATCATGATGGAAAATAGTGGCTTTAAAAAATCTTTAGGTTGTTTTTTCTAATAAAAATGGTAATTTGAACAGACAATATCCTCCATTTAGCACCATAATTTAGTCTTGCAAAATTTTACAAAAATAGTCTAGGTTGTAAATTCACAAATGACTATTTCTGGGAAAGAGGAAGAAGTTAATAAGATCCCTTCCTGCCTCACCTATGCACTGAAAAAGGAAAGTTCTCTATGCAAGGGTTTATTGCCCACTAAATGTAAATTAGATGCATGCCTGAAAAACTTAAAGTATTTATCTATATGATCCTATGTCTTGGGATATTTCTTTGGCACCAGAGCTACATTAAGTGATTATTTCCTTTCTTCAGATATTACCAAGGGAAATGCAAGAAGTGGTTAATGGATACTTGTTTGTTATAGGCCCCAGCAATGATACCTGGTATCTCAATGATAGCTCTCTGTCAGGGAGAGGGAGGAGGTGAATGAGAGTTGTTTGTTTGTTGTGGAAGGGATAAATACTAAATGTTCCATTGTTCACCATGGTGTGAGAAGACGAGCTTGCGTAAGTATAACAAAGGAAACAAGATATGCATATCTTCTCAAAACAACAAAACTGGATGTTGTTGGCTCATATCTCTTGGTTAAGACTGGGAAAACAAGACCAGTTTGCAAGCCAACAGCTATTGGCCTCTGATTGCAACATGTGGCTAGCTGGGAACACCTGGTGCACATGGCTGCCTGTGCAGGGTGTGGGTCCGGTACTTTCCCATGGCTGGACTATAAAAGTGTGCCTGTTTCTGACAGGGTGGGGGAGATCCAGCGGCATGGTCTTACTTGGGGGATGCCCTGTGATGCTCTCAGCCTACCGACACCCTGCCAAGATGTTGCTCCTAATGCTCGGCTTTGGATTTGGTGTAATATGGTCTGTAACTGTATGTGTGCTTGCTAGGATTGTGTAAGTGTCTTTATAGTAATAATGTTCCTGATGCTCGGCTTTGTAATGGTCACCCTGGGCTTGGTAACGGTCACCCTGGACTTGGTATGGTATGCTGTAACTATGTGTGCTTGCTAGGGTTGCTCAGTGTTTTTAGAGAAATTAGAACTCCTTTCTTGCTTTGTTAAACTGTGTAATGGAATTCTGTTCAAAAGGAATCCCCATACCCTGCTACAGTTGTCTTCTTGCATTGCTTTTTTTCCAAAGCACTTTTAAGGGGAAGTAATCAGCAGAACCAGTTAAGTGTTTTAAGCATTAGAATAAAAGAGATTCTGGTTGATTCATAAAGTCCTGTTCATCTATGTAGAAACTTGGATTAGGTGAATATATTTATATGTACGGTTAGGCTTCACGAACGAAGATCCAGGGAGGNTGAATATATAGTCATCAGTTGAAAAGCCTGATGCCTTGGAGACACTGGAAGAGTTCTGAAGAATCTGGATAACTGATTTTAACAGGTCAAACCTATGCTGATTTAGCTTGAAATAGATGATAACTAGGAGAAAAGAAAATTTCCATATCATGAGAGAAGATGACAAAGCTAATGAAGCATAACAGGGAACCTGAAACTTCAGCAAGCACACTGAAACAACAGAAATAATGCTGAAAATGTAGCTTTGTAGCTAAGTAAAACCCTAAGAGAGTCAGTACCTTAAGCAGTATTGGAGGGGAATCATGGAACTCATAACACACTGAATTCCAGGATCCATTTAGTGTGTGTGAGTCATAGCTTTTTGAGTCTAAGCAGTTTGGATAATTCCAAAGATATTGCAGAAACTACAAGACCTAAGATAAGGATAAAAAATATATGTCTATAAACTGAAATGTAACATGGAGTGGTGGCAACAGTAGCAGCAATTTTGTCAGAAAGTATGAGAGTAACCTCACTTAATTTTAGGTGTCCAAGAATTATTTAATGAGCTGCAACTATGGGCTCTCCTAAAGAGGCAGAAACGTCTTCAGAAAATCATAGAATCATAGAATGGTTTAGTTGGAAGGCACCTCTGGAGGCCATCTAGTCCAACCTGCCTGCAGTGGACAGGGTCATCCCCACCTACATCAGGTTACTCAGAGCCCTGTCAAGCCTCACCTTGAATGCCTCTAGGAATTGAGCCCCATCCACCTCCCTGGGCAACCTCTTCCAGTGTTCCACCACCCTCGTGGTAAAGAACTTTTTCCTAATATCAAGTCTAAATCTACTCATCTCCAATTTAAAACCATTGCCCCTTGCCCTTTCACTATAGGCCTTTGTAAACAGGCCCTCTCCAGCCTTCTTGTACGTTCCCTTTAGGTACTGGAAAGTCACTAGTAGATCCCTCCGAAGTCTTCTCTTCTCCAGGCTGAGCAATCCCAGCTCCCTCAGCCTGTCCTCATAGAAGAGGTGTTCCAGACCCCTGAT
>VWZO01012606.1:13580-38117 GCA_013396975.1 Bucco capensis
GACTTTTCAGCTGGTCTGATTGTAATAGGACAAGGGGGAATGGCTATAAACTGAAGAAGGGGAAGTTTAGATTGGAGATTATGAGGAAGTTCTTTCCCCAGAGAGTGGTTAGGCACTGGCACAGGTTGCCCAGAGAGGTTGTGGATGCTCCATCCCTGGCAGTGTTCAAGGCCAGGCTGGATGTGGCCCTGGGTGACCTGGTCTAGTGATTGGCATCCCTGCCCATGGCAGGGGGGTTGGAACTAGATGATCTTTAAGGTCCCTTCTAACCTGGCCATTCTATGAATCTGTGAATCTATGAATTTTATGTGAATGTACATATACATTGCTTAATTAGTTTTACAGATCTCTCCAATGTGATTTTATAATTGCAGACAGTTTTGAAGTTCTTGCTGTTTTATGCTGGAGACCTTGCCAATGTTTTCTTTATCATCACAGTGGGCACAGGGATATATTGGCTTGTCTTCTTCAAAGTAAGTATTCTTCCAGATCTGGCTGTATGAAAAACCTATGAATCCTTTTCATATTGCTTACTTTTATGTAAAAATTCATTTTCTTTCTCTTTTTTTTTTCTTTTGTCTTTTTTTTTTGCCTTTCTGATCAGACTGCTGAGGCAAGTTCTGTATCTTAGTTTGGTTTGCCTGCTTCAATTTTTGTGTCCACCTGTTTCCTTTCCTTAGGATTCATTGTACTTGCAGTCTGCTTAATAGCCTGCTTGACATATTTTACATATGCAGAATGACTTGACATTAAATATCAGTCTTTTTCTGCAAAGCATTATTTACTCTTGAGCAATCAGTGTGTGGTTAAACCTGCTTTGAATGTAACTTCTCAATTACAGGCTCAGCAGTTTGTCTCTGTCCTTTTGCCCCTTCCATCTCAAGAAGAAGATTATGTTACATATATAGCATGTGCATTTAGTTTAAAGGTAAGTATTTTTTGCCTTAGGGCAGTAAAGACACTTCAACATATGCTTCTGTATATTTTCAGTAGGCTTGTTTTTAAGTGTCTTGTACAGTTCATTTTGTTAGTGTAAACAGTTATGTTGTTCTGAGAATTAAGTCATTTTTCCATAGACATGTACTTTGTGGAAACAAATCTCTAAGGAAGGTGATCTATGGAAAATTATTCTTTCAAGGATAAATATGTAAAGAAACCTAAATAACACCATATCAAGAAAGCAATTGTTTTCTTTTAAAGGACAGTGTAAGTGCTGTCAGTTCCTGATGAAAAAGAAGATAGAGTAAAATAACTGTGTTCAAACATACTTGTAGAATTCAGAGGTCACTATTCTGGTTTTGTGGGGCATAAAATTATCTCATTAATTATGGATATTATATTGAATTCATAATACAGGTTAATATAGGAAAATACTTGATCAATGGTTTTGAATTTGTTGCTGAGCTGTATTTTCTTCCTAGTCCTGACCATCAGCATGTGAATTACTATTATAGCAAGCTTTTACATTTAAAAAAGAAAACCACCATAAAAAACCAAGATGAATCAAAAGTTGGTCATAAAGTTGCAGTCTCAAGTGTAGTCAAGTCTATTACTTGTTATGTTTAATAAATGCCATGTGCAATGACTGTTTCTTCATCTCTCTCTCTATATGCTGTTGTTGTCCTTGTTGTATTTGTCCTTTTTCTTTCTTAGGCTCTGCAATTCTTAAAGCTGCTGGTTTCACAGCTTACTGTAGATATTTTCTTTATTGACTGGGAAAGACCTAAAGGCAAAGTTCTTAAAGCAGTTGAAGGTAAACTCAAACTATACTTGTTTGTGTGAACAGCTTTGGTTAAATCTGGATATTACCCTGAAGTATTACATTTCAGAGCTTTATTATATGTATTCTTTTTAGGGGAAGGTGTTATTAAAAGTGCTGCTGCCGCTGTGAGCATATGGAGGACGTATTTTATAGCAAATGAATGGAATGAAATTCAGACAATGAGAAAGATAAATCCCCTCTTTCAAGTGCTTGCAGTTCTTTTTTTTCTGGAGGTATTACTACTACAATTATTACTGTCATTGTTGTTCATTTTTTATGATTCACAACCAGAGTGTAACATAAGGGTCTGTTCTTAATTCTTGCATTCTCTGTGGTGATAGTGCATGACCTTCAAGTTCACCTGAAAACATATAACTTAGGAAAACCATTCTTTTAATAATTTTTAAATATTGTGTGTATGTATAAGTCATTGCAATTTTCATTAATGAAAACTTAAAAAACCCCAAACCAACCTTTGATTACCTTAGAGACCTTTGTTAGTTTTGCTTGGTTTTTTTTTAAGGTAGTGAGTTACCCTACATGGCTTAAGAAACTGATAAATCTGTGTACACACTCAGTTCTTTATTTGCCTACTGGCTCCCTCCTGCTACAGTCTACAGCTTGCTTTCTGGTTTCATATTTATCTGAATTGAGCTGCTTTGCTGCTAATTTGCTGTAGTGACCTTTTCTAAAGCAGGAGCTGAACTGTGCCAGTTCTGTCCTTGATGGCATAACACAAGGCAATATGCCTTCAGTTACAGCTTAAGATGGGAGATTTTGCTTTAGCTTTTCAGAAACATCTTGCTTTGTTTCTTCTGTAGTTTGCTAAGTGCTTTTATTTTGGGAAGTAGTCATGAAGTGTGTAGTGTGTATAGCTATTTATGTGAAGTTCTTTTACCTTTTTTTTTAATGCTTTTATTCATTTTTGTAGTTCTGTTTTTAAATTGGCTATTTTTCTTTTCAATTTCATACAGCTCCAAACTTACCTCATTCACTACATCAGTGTTTTCAGGAAAAAAACTGCAATTTGGCCAAAATATTATCCCTTTGCTGCCTAACAGTAGAATCTTTTGGGGGTTTTCAGTAAAAATCAGTCTTGACTTTCCATGAGATTTAACTATATATGTTTTTGTATGTATGTATCAGCATCTCTATGTCCAGGTTTCATTTTCAGTTCTGTCTCTCAGTAATAACCCTGCAGAGCACAACTGAGCTCCATCAGAGGGAAAATGCTTCTTTTCCCAGGTCCTTTTTTTCCTACTATTTAATTCTTTCTTCCTCTTCTGATGGAAAGTGCAGGGTCCTGATGAATACGACTCATTGCCTCCTGTTGTTTTATTGACCTTTTTCTCTCTTCAGGTGGTGGGATTTTCAAACCTGGCTTTGATGGATTCCTCTTCCCATCTGACAAGAAGCAGTGAGAGTTACCTAGCTCCTTGGAGCCGCATCCTAAGGTTTGGTGTGTCTGCTGCCCTGTGGCTAGCCATTGCTGCCCTACAGGTATGGCACACACATCACATACTCAGCTATCATCTTCAGGGTGCTACTTGGAAGCCAAAACAGATCACTGGGTCACNTCCTGATCCAGGCCAGGATGCCATTGGCCTTCTTGGCCCCCTGGGCACACTGCTGGCTCCTGTTCAGCTGTCACTCAGCACCCTTAGGTCCCTCTGTGCCTGGCAGCTCTGCAGCCACTGCTCCCCAAGCCTAGAGCACTGCTGGGGGTTGGTATGGCCAAGGTGCAGCACCTGGCATTTGGCCTTAGTGAACTTCATGGCATTGGCCTTGGCCCAGCCATCCAGCCTATCCAGATCCCTCTGCAAAGCCTCCCTTCCCTCAAGCAGATCCACACTGCCACCCAGCTTGGTGTCATCTGCAAACTTGCTAAGGGTGCACTCTATCCCCTGGTCCAAATCATCCATACTCCATATTGAATATATTCTTAACTGGTTTGATTGGTCTAGGATTTTAGCTGCTTTAGCATGGAATGCCTTTAGAGTTCCAAATGAATCTTTTGAGACATCTTACTTTGTGGTCAGAATTTTAACCATCTCAAAGATGTGATTCTTTTGTTTTAGCTAACCTTGAAGCATCTCTGAGTTCAAAGTGAAAAGCAGGTTATTGCTACAATTTTACTTCTGAGAGAATGGATGTCAATCCCATTTCAGACCCCAATGCAATGGTGGCCCCTTCAGAACTCTGTCCTTTGTGGGTGTTAAACTGTGTGGTAGCTGCTTAATAAAGTAAAATCTGAGGAACTAATACAAGACAATTTCTTGGTTTCTTTCAGATTGTATATTTTTCTGTGTTCTATGAAAGATTTGTTGAAGATAAGATAAGCCAATTTATTGATCTGTGTTGCATGAGCAATGTAAGTATTTTTGTGTCATCTGTGCCAGTGACATTTTTAATAGAATAATACAGAAGAATATGAAACAATATTTATTCTTTTAATTTAATCAGAGATTACTAGCTAACAGCTCACTTTCTTGGTGCAATCTACAAGAAGATTTCAGTTAAGCTTTAATTGGAAAAGCATTCTAGAGCCATAGGCATCAATATGATCTTCTAGACAGGATTTTTAGGTGGCTTTTTGAAATGAAGTTGGTTACATATGCTCATACAGAATTAAAAAGTAACAAATTATGTCCAAAATTTATTGTGAAACCACTTGCTGCTGTTCTGTCTGCTGGTTTGCGTTTTAGCACCTTTGCCCTAGAGACACAGCTGTCTTCTTTATATTTAATACATTGATGCTGAGTTCCTGCTCCTGCTTTGTGGCTGTCCCTCAACACTGAACTTCATGGTTGTCCCTTTTGGACAGTTTTCACCTTTTTCATGCATGTTCACTTACTCATATGTGAATTAATTCTCTTTCTGTAGTTTAAGTATGGGTCTTACACTACAGGAATTCCTTTGTAACTAAAGAAGAGTGCAGTCAGAACAGGTTAGATCAGCTCATCTGTCTAGAACTCTTTAAACAGAGAACAACCACTTCTAATCCACCTTTCCAGCTCTGGTTATTCCTCTGTTGTGAAACACCCATGGAGTGCCTGGGTTGGAGAGAGATTTAATGTGATGCATAAGCATTGTATCATTCTGAATGAAATTCTATTAATATATAGTCTCCTGGGAACTTAACTGGAATCATGCATATGTGCATTATGTATCATGGAACTAGCTTTCAAATCAAAAGAAAAACTAATCACTTGGCTTTCATTTTTTGGCTCTGTGGAATTAAGTAGTGATCCTTGCCATGCATAAACCAAACTTGAAGCTGGTGTGTGTTTCTAGTTAAATAGAGATAAAACTTAGCAGTAAAAGAGTTATTAAAAATATTCTTTGTAAATATTAAGCTTTGTATTTGTAGAAGGGCTGGTCTGCCTGATCTCCTCTGTGAAGTCACAAAATAAAATGGTAGTGTTTAATTAAAGTCTTCTCTTCCTCTCTCTCTTCTAGATTTCAGTGTTTCTCTTGTCACACAGCTGCTTTGGTTATTATATCCATGGGCGTTCTGTGCATGGACATGCAGACACCAATATGGAAGAAATGAATATGAACCTCAAGAGAGAAGCAGTAAGTAAAAGTATAAATGTTGACACATGCTCTAATGATCTATTTTATCTAAAAAAAAAAAGCCCCACACCTTTACATTCTGGAGCTGCACTTGTGCATTACATTGCACTAAGTCATGACACTTAAAACAGAACCAACCAGCTGTTGGTGTTTAAATATAGGACTCAGTAGTTCTTTTAACTAGCTCTTAATCTTTCTTTTTCTTTACTATCTCTTCTTCTCAGTTACTTTTTCAGATTTCATAGAAGTATAATTCCTGTTTTTCTAGAACTTCACCTATTTGAGAACCTTCTGTTTGATATTGAGCCTTCTCATAAGCTCAATATAATTCAGAAAGGTGCATACCAAAAAGCTTTCAGAAAGAGAGATAGCTGAAAAAGTTCTAAGAAAGAAACATCTACTCTTCCAATGACAACTATTTTAGACTTGTGTTTTCCTACAAATTTTTCCTGAGTGCTTATTTTAATATAATCTGGGGGAAAGCAGGTTTTTTTATCTATGAACATATTGAATTTTCTGTTTTCTTGGGGTTTTTGAGATTTATTAAATATGAGCTGAAAAAAACATATGGAAAAAGGAATTCAAAGCACAAAAAAAGCAGGACAAATGTAGACTAACTGATAAACATAAAAGCAAGGGCTTCAGAATGTCAAAAGATGTATGAGAAGGTAATGAACTAACACAGGTGAAAAGAGAATATGACTTTGTGACAGCAGAGGTCAGGATTTCATATCCTAAGAAAATCTTGCTAGAATAGAATCAAGAGTGCAGTGGATTCAATTATTTAGAGATATTAAGTACTATGTGTACATGAAAGAGAGGAATTGAAAAGCTTGTGACATTTTTTGGTCTGTGAATGGCATTAATAATGTTAATTTACAATTGCTTTAATTGCCTAGGAAAATCTGTGTAGTCAGAGAGGTTTGTTACCCAACACAGATGGACAGACATTTCAGGTGTCCATCTCCAGGAAAATGCGACTGCACTATGACAGGATTCATGAAACCCTGACAAGGGTAAGTGAGAGATTTGGATTCTCTAAAGGGTATTTCAAAGAGGTCTATTTTCCACTGAAGTCATGGTCCTGTCACCTTCCAGAAACGTGGTCCTGCTAGGCTTTTGGACTCATCTGCAAATACTTTTGAGCAAAGCACAAGGGCATACAACACCATGAACAAGTTTCTCAGCTCTTTCATTGATCACGTATGTATGGTGACATTACTGTCTTATGGAAAATACAAGAAATGCATGCTAAAAATTGCAAATCTGAAAGACTTCACAGCATGTGTGCTTAAAGACTTGTTGTTAAGGACTTTATGGCTTCATTTAAAAAAAAAAGTTGGAGTACTGTCCCACAGTGCAGCCTGCACTTTAAAATGACAAAGCCTCTTTTGTTACTTACTTATTTTTGTGTTGGAATAGACCAGTGCTTCTTTTTCTTCATAAAGGTCTAAGTAGAATCATAGAATCCCAGAATGGTTTGGGTTGGAAGGGACCTCTGGAGGANAGCTTATTAACCACCAGCACCCCAAGGCCTTTTCTGCAGGGCTGCTCTCCATCATCTCATCCCCCAGCCTGGATTGATAGTGGGGATTGTTCTGACCCAGGTGCAGGACCCTGCACTTGGTCTTGTTGAAGCTCATGAGGTTCCCCTGGGCCCACCTCTCCAGCTTGTCCATGTCCTTCTGGATGACATCCCACCCTTCCAACTCACCTTGTAACAAGTACTTTCTGTTTGAAATCATAAAACAGGAGGCATTGTTTTTCCTTTTCTTATAGGTTCATAAAGAAATGGATTATATTGTTAAGGATAAGTTGCTGCTTGAACGCATTCTTGACATGGAGTTCATGGAACCAATAGAGAAAAGCATCTTTTACAATGGTAAAATGGGAGTTTTACTATTATAAGTATGTTTCTGTGTAAATTTCTTTCCCAGGATTTACAGTCTAAACTGCACTTCACAGGTGTTCTGTCACTATTAAGCCATTTTATAAGTGAAAAGGTTTGTATTATTTAGCTTAACTAGGACAGCCTAAGTAGCTCATATGATGCCAATACAGTGCCATAACTAGCTCTCTCTCAGACCTTTGTTTCTCTTATCAGCTTTCTCAGCATGGACTGATGATCTCCACAAGCTTGCACTTCCCAGAAATAACCATTTTTCACCACAGCTGTTCTTTCTGTAGATGAAGGACACTCCTTCAGTGATGTGCTCTATTATGGCAATGAGACAACACTGCTCATCTTTGAGATCCTTTTTTTCTCTGTTGTGGATCTGGCTTCCCAAAGTTTTGTTTTAGCAGCTGTTCTAACATACTTGCAACAAGAGGTAAATTTCCATTAAAGAACAAAACCATAGTTTTAAAATATGGGTTATCCTGGAAGTTGCTATAGTTTATGTAGATAATGAAAGCAGTAGGTTAACCATATGCAGTGACAGATTATACTGAGAGCTTACAAAATAGGGTTTTTTATGTCTTCTTGTCAGATAGGATTGTGAGATGAATTTTAGTCACATGCTTGCCATAAAGAATGACAAATAATGTCAATATTTGTTGATAACTTTGTAACTAAAATAAATAGTTACAATTTATTTTACTATAATAAAATTTTATTTTACTCTAATAACATTTTATAGTTACAAATAACTTCCAATAGAAAGCTCAGATCTCTGTTAAAATTAATCACACAGTTCTATTTCGGGGTGGAAAACTACTGGAAAATGTTTCAGAAAACCCAAGAGGAGTTAAGCACCTAATTCCCTCACACTGTTTATGATTTAAAGAGAATATGAAGTTAATATTTCCTGTTTTAAGTATTTCTTTAATGTTTTTTTTTCTCTAAAATGTTCTTAGATATTTCGGTTTCTTCGCAATACACTTGGGCAGAAGAATTTGGCATCCAAAACCTTGGTGGATGAAAGATTTCTCCTTTAATTAAGAAGATGAGGAGTTGATGAGTTTGTTGAGGAGTTAATCATGGAAGCTATATCCATGATTGAGGCATCTGTGACCTGCAGGTTCATTGCAGTGCAGTGTTCAATAATGTAATGGGTTTGATATTTTTTTACTTTTTATATTGTGTGCTATCAAGATATATTTTTGTGTATGTGTAAGGTTAGGGTTGGTGCCCAGTGCAAATATATACAAAAGCAGTACTGAACCCACCCCCCCACCCCCACCCCCCTTGATGGCAGCTACATCACCATCACCACTCATACTGGGGGAGAAGGACTCAGCAGCAGATGGGAATCAGATTCAGGAGCTGGATCCTGGAATTGCACTCAGGAACTCATGGATCAGGATCAAAGGCAGAATANAGCTGGTCACTTTAGGGTCATCTGAACTGTCTGCTCCTCCCCCCTGCATCTCACAATGTGGGACACAAGATTTAGCAGTGACCTTGGTCTGCATACCAGCCCTTGGTACTAAGTAAAGATTGGGTCTTATCACTGCTAGAAGCAGGCATTATCTGTGAAGAGATGCTGTTAGTTTCAGCAAGTGCAGTTACTTGGAAGAGCTTCAGCTGAAGAGGAAAATCCCTGAACAGAATTAGTTCTATTCTAGCTCAAACCAGGACAATGTGTTTACAAACACTTTGATTTGTGAGCACTAATCATAGGCCTTTAAAAGGAAAGGTACATCAAAATAAGACACAAGTAAACTTACTGTTGTTACTATTAGAATAAGATCAAAATGATCTCATGGCTTTTGGTAGGACATGGACCACTCACTTTGAGGCAGTAATTTGAGCATTCTGGTTGGCAGGAGACATTGTCAACTCTTAAGTTTTCTGAAAATCCCTTAAGTCTTTTTTTAAAATCTATTTTGAGATATAATGTTTAGCAAACATATTTCCAGTTTTACACAGCACAGGGTTTGTTCTGAATTAAGTTAGTATTTCAAGAGGACTTTTTAAAGATCCCTTATTTACAGCAACTCCATCTTGAAATTTTAACTTTATTGTGTCATATCATTGTGTGTTTTCTCTTATTGTTTATAATTGTTTCCAAACTATCCCACGTCGAGCTACACATCCTGGCTATCCCCAGGGATGGAGACAGCCTGGGGGCACCTAGCCACCTCCATCCAACCATCCACCTCCTGCTTGGAGAAGAAGCAGCAAGCTGGAAAAGGAAAATAAANCAGTGAGGAAATGGGGTGGGAAAGGGAGGTGGGGACAGAGGAGGGAGATAAGGTGGGAGAGGGGTCAATGGGGCTCATCTCTGGAGACATTCCAAACCTGACTGGACACATCCTGTGCAAGCTGCTCTAGATTCAACTGCTCTGGCTGTGGGGTTGGACTACATGATCTCCAGAGGTCTTTCCAACCCCTAACATTCTGTGAGCCTGTGATTCTTGGATGTGGACCACAGAACAACGTTTCCTTGTGTTTGAGAAACTCTAGTGTAATAGTGATGCAGAAGAAGAGGCTAGTTATGATACAGCAGAGGAGATGGTTATAGGGATTTGGGTGTTGTTCCTGAGCTTCTGTCATCTGATGCAAGATGGCCAGGGAAATACAGTAATTCTGTGCTGTTTCACACAAGTAAAATAGAAGCAATTGTTCTTTTTAGAAGTGTTTTCACAGGTGCCTATATGTGCTCATGTACCTCTGTCTCTTCTAATTTTCTGGCTTGATTATCTTTAGATATAACACAGAGACCATAATCATTTTACTGTCATATTTTTGGAATGTAGACAAGTTAGTAATTATTCAAGTGCCACTTACTAAGTGTTAAGGGAGATTTGCATGGCCTTCAAAACACCTTAAAGTGAGGTGTCTACCTCCCATTTATCTCTCTGAAAAGTCTCCCTACCTTTTAAAAATTATGTTTTTTTAATAAATGGTGAAACATTTGCTCTTTTTATAGCTGTTAGTTGTCTTTAGATGATTCAACAAGGCACTTTCACCACCAAGAACACCATGAAAATGTAGGATGAGGTTAGCATGCCTCTTCCAAAACAGAGAGTGAGGACATGTTTAGGTGGACCTAGCGGATTTCCAATGCAGAAATACTTAGCTGAGTTGAACACCACTGTATTTCAGATGATTCTTGGCTTCATAAAGACGAATATGTTCTCATGTTGATACCATATCATATCATGCCATGATATTAAACTTACAGGAACATGGCCATAAATCTCAGGGTCACTATTGCTCTAAGCATTTGCTTTTGGTATTGTAGAAGCTGTGTAGCTTGCTAGTCCAGTGTAGTTATTATTCACTGATAGAATATGTCTGCTAGTAAGGCTACAGCAAGGTAGATGACTGAAGAGTTGCTTTTCAGTGGGACATCCATTTATTGTTGTGCAGTTCAGCATGGGCATCTCCATGTCATGCTTTCCCTGCTTTTGTCTGCTTATGTGCACAATTCTCACTTTGTTGGTGCACACTATGCCTCAAAAGCTGTGAATACAAAGCTTCCAACAGAATGAAGTGTCCTCTATCAATAATGTTAAGGTCATGGCCTTTATAATCATAGAATAGAATGGTTTGGGTAGGAAGGGACCTCTGGAGGTCATCTAGTCCAACCCCCCTGCAGTGGGCAGGGAATATATATATGAATATATATATATATGAATGTATAAAGTGTCCATTAGGATGTGGATCTGTTGAAATAGCCAAACCCTCCTGTTTCCATTAAGTCTCATGACTGTATGACTTCATGAGTTGTGAGGCTTCTGTCATACTTCTTGGCAGTGCCACATTGAGTGCCACAACTGTGACCTAAGCTCAGGAGCCATCTGAACAATGGTCTGGAGTAGGACATTTGCAAGGCAAAGTTAGGCTCACATGATGTCCATGTGTTTCTTGGGTTGATACCTTTGTGTAGCTTAACTAAAGTAAACTTGCAGATCTTCCAAGTCCTACTGAAATGTCAGTGTATAAGAGGAAGTATAATCTTTCTCATGGGACCATATTTATTCAGGCTGACTGGTATGTGACTAAAGGAGTGTAGAAAGTGGCTGTGCTCTCTAAGTGAGCAAGTAGGACTCTAATTAACTACCCTAATACAGATCTGTTATTACTATCACTTTCCAGCAGTAGTAGTGAGCATCATTGTCTGTTGTACAGGCACAAGCTTTTTCACTGTGAGAATTCTGGTGAGGTGCTCATAGTCATGAAGTTATTTTAGGGAGCAGAAGCACACTTCACACATACCTTCTCCAGGATGGTCTGATTTAGGACTGACTTCAATCAGAGCAACTCAAACATAGTAACCAGACCCAGGTGAACCAGGGTATGTCTGCAAGCAAAAGGAAGATGCAGTTGTGCCATCTATAGACACATGTGGGCTCTCTTACTGTACCCTATTCTCCATGCTTCTGCTGACCAGCTGACCTTTCCATGCCAAAGTCATGCTTTCAGTTTGTTTTAGATATGCCTTTAATTATCTGCAGCTCAGAAGGGCATGGGAAAGCCTTAATGACCTTGCAATTTGCAAGAACTACTGCTTAAGGCAACTCTTGTTACAGATAAATGATAAATTAATCCAAAAATGTCCTGTCAAAACAATTCAGTTGCTGGGCCTCCTCTTTGCCCTCAGTGCACACACTACTGTGTTGTGGTTTGTTTTTCCAGGTCATTTGTCTAAAATGTTAGTTTAGCTAACAGAGTCAGTCTACATTATTTAGGAAAGAATTGCAAGAGTCAGAAGCTGCAGGAATTCATAGAAGCTGTTCTTCATTCTTGCTGCCCAGTCAACACTTGAAATGGCTTGACTATGCTTTGTTGTCCTATTGCTTGAGATTTGCTCAAGAAATAGCTCTATTTCCAACTGAATGTTTTCCCTTTTTTTTAAAAATAAAAATGCAGCTCCCAGGTGTTGTTATTGTGAGGAGTGTATGTCCAGTTTCTAAAGGGTTTGTTTGATTGATCTTATCAATCAATTGAATCAAACCAAGCAGGTCATTCATTTCTAACTCTCGTCTCTTCTTCTGAACAATAACAAGTCTTGCAGAAGGGATTTTTTTTGGCACTTGATAGCTCAGTTGCCCCAAGACTACACTACCTTTTTCCTTCCATGAGCATGAGAGGTTTCAGAGTAGGGCAGAAAGCCAAGCCCCCAGGAATGTTGGTGAGGGGATGCAGGAGTTATGCTCATATGCTCATATCTTGCTCTGGGCAAGCTGCTCTAGTTGGGGATGTCCCTGCCCAGTGCAGGGGGGTTGGACTAGATGAGCTCCAGAGGTCCCTTCCAACCCAAACCATTCTAGGATTCTATGATCCTATGATCTTTATGTTTAATAACAGCTGTGCTGAAAGCTCAGTATTTCTGACATTCTCCTGGAAGGTCAGAGCAGAGATGATGCCAGGAGAGACACCTCTCAGGTGTTCATTTCTCCTAAAAGTGTACAGTCAGAAGTAAGTTTCTGTTTGTTTCATAGTTTGAGACAGAGTGCACTTTTTCCTAGGAAGGAAAAGTCTGCACTTCTCATTTTCAGCATTTTCTTTGTGTGTGTGTGTGGATGTAAAGATCTGAGCTTCTCCACTGAAAGCACCACAGTTGCTCATCTGTACTTTGTATGCAGTAGTTCCCTCTACAAACACTGGAAAATAGCAGCACATAGTCAGGCACATGGTAGGACATGCAGACAGTGGTTTTGGCCAAGATTACAGTGCACAAGTGGCTTGTGTCAGGGGGCTGCACAGCTCAGTGCACAACTTGCTGACACTCAAGGTCCCCACACACAGCACCCAAAAGCAACAAGCCAGGAGACATCCCTCTCCATAGGGATGGAGAACAAAGCCTAAGCAATTCCTCTTTGTAGACATGATTACAGTCCTCAAAAAAAGCCCAAATCAAAACAAAAACCAACAGCAAAAAAATCTGAGAGAGAGAATGATGGCTGCCCAGGCAGCTGCAGCTCTCATTCCTGATCTATGCCAGTCTTACTGCGTATTCTTTCTCTTGGATAGCATCCTGCTTTTGCGTGTGCAGGAAGTCCAGCAACATGCTGCTTGGAAAGCAAAATCCTAAATTCCTTTGAAGGCTGCAGATGCTGTGATGGGCCCCAGGGATTTGTGAGCATGGTGATCTGAGACCTGTGGATCCAGACCATCTGGTCTGGCAGCAGAAAGAGCAGGAGCCTGCAGTGATGCTGCCTGGCTTGCAGCTGTGACACTGCTGTTGTACAGGTTGGTGTAAGGGAGGGTTTACTGCTGTCAGTGGGGAAGTTTTGCTTCCTTACCCCAAATACTGTGACCAAACCACAGTTTCTTCAACCTCTTTGTTTAGAGCTAGCACTGCTCTCCTGTGGCTTGTTTCTGACATTATGAATAAATGCAGAGCAATGCTTTAATGGCACTCTTCTTGGAAATAATAATATTCCTTGTCCATACTCACCCGATGTCAAGCAAGAAGAGACTATGAGGTTATGGAGCCTCTTCTAGTGGTGCCACCTGGTGTGGTTGGCTCTTCTGACCCAGTTCTCCCAATTCCTGGTCCATCCTTAGTCATCAAGGGCAGCACTGTAGCAATCATTACCACGGAAGGGCTGGGACTCTTAAAGATGCAATTAAGCAGCAGACACATTGAAATGTGTCTAGATGGAGGAAGAGAAAGCAACTGATCCTCTCTGGGGAATGGCTTTTGTTTCCTGAGGCTTTCAGCTCTCTTAGCTTCCCCTTTCTCTCCAGGGCTGTTTGGTTGCAGCTGCTTTAACTAGCAGAGCTTGAAATGGGTCCAGCAAGATGAAAGCAGCAGTCAGAGAATTTGGGAAGTTTAACCCCTGCTAGCCCACCACTGCTCCCCTGTTACTGTCATGCCACTGGTAGTTATAAAAGCTGTTCTGGAAACAACAGTGTGTAATTAGTGGAGGTTGATGTTTTCACATTCTGTGCCTGTGTATACACTGGAGTGTAAAATCCTAGCTGCTTTTCACACCCCTTGGCAGTCTCTTAGCTCAGAGACAGTATAATAGGAGTCTGCAAGGGGAGCAAGCCAGCTCTGCGGGTGCCTGTGCTCCATCATAAACACTCCTAGAAATCAGCTCACAGATGGGAACAAGCCCTGGCCCCTAACACTCTCTGTGCAATGGCATTGAAATGGATCTAAATGGGAAGCAGCTCAGAAAGTTGTTGGTAAGCAAAGAGCCCTGGCCAGGTTTGCTGCCCTGCAGGGCCAGGACAATGCTGGTGGCACGAGGTGAGGAGAGGAACAAGTGGAGGAGCCAGGTCCGGGAAGAGGAGCCCAGAGCAACAGGAGCAGCAGAGCAAAGCACAGCATCAGGTCAGGCCCACCAGCTCTTTTGGCTGGCTCTTTGTGTTGCACAGCAAATACAAGGCAGACTCTTCCTTCTCTGCAGCTCCTTTGCTGCAAGAAGAGTGTGCAGTAAATGCAAATGCTGAATGCATGGTACTGCCACAACCCCTGGCTGGCTGCAGTCTGCCTGCCTGACCTGCACTGAGCTGAGTTAAGACTGAGGGACCCAAAGCTGATGCAACAGGGACACTCAACCTGTGATGACATGGTTTGCTTGAGAAAAGTGCCTGAGTGTTGCCATCTTCAAGCCTTTTCCTGCACTACAAAGGCTCAGGAGACCCATGGTACATATGTGACTGGAATGTGTAGGTCTGCTTTCCAGAGGCAAGAATTGTTGATACTCCTGTTTGATCCCTGGGCTCCCTCCTGTTTGTGTGGCCATGTGCTTGGCTACCTGTGCATGCCCAGCCAAGGTAACCTGATGTCCTTCCCCAAGGAGCCCTGGGATATCTGTGGTCACCCCAGAGTGAATAAGGGACCAATTTTCCCATTTTGTAAGCAGTCATAGAACCATGGTTTATGGAAAGGACCTTCAAAGAACAGCATGTCCAACATCCCTGCCATGGGCAGGGACATCTTCCACTAGATTGGGTTGCTCAAAGCCCTGTCCAACCTGACCATGAACATGTCCAGGTATGGAGCATCCACATCCTCTGGGCAACCTGTTGCAGTGTCTTCATACTCTGACTCGTGACTATGCACCTGGTTTTACTCCTGCATAAGAAGTTTTTCCTGCCAAGGTCCTCTCTGCTGAATGCCAGTTACATTGGAGAGCACCTACTTCACAAGCAATTTAGGCTGAATTTTTCACTCAGGGCAAAACCAGCAGAAATTGCATGCACAAAGTGAAAAGCCTCCCATGATGTGGTAAACAGCAACAGAAAGCGTGTGTGTGTGTGTGTTGGGCTGAAGGGAGGACTATATACCTGTGGTCCCTCCTGAGAAACAGCAGGAGCTCCTGCTTAGAAACAGGGAAACTCAGCCACCTCCCCATGGGACATTTAGCAGGCCAAATCTCCTTAGTTACAAGCACTCTGAAGCAGAGTTTAAGGAAACATGTATGTATTGAGAGAACATGTCATTTTCATTTAAGAACAGAAGTCAGGAGAGGGTATGTGCATCCAAACCATAAAATGCTGCCCAGCCTGCTGCTTAGGCTTGTCACGGATGAGCACTAAACCCCAGCCCTGAGACATCCCAAGGACCTGTGTCTTCCCATGCATGTTCATGGCCTCAGCCCAGGTTGTCCCTCAGGAGCAGAGGGAGCCCTCGGCATGCCCCATAGTCTTAGGCCAAGCCAGGTCTCTTACTCTGCATGACTGGCTGTTGAGAGCTTTTCCCAGGAGAAGTGTCAGAAGCCCTGGGAATGGCTGGGGACAAAGCCTGATCCCTTAAGACAAGCTGCCTGCTCCAAGAGAAAAACTCCTTTTCCCTCCCAGAGAATCCCTGGGAACTGTCCTTTTCTCTGCTTTCCTGTCAGTTTCCTCTGGAAGGCAGCCAGGACCCAGTAAGGGAACTGGGAATCAGTAAGGGCACTTGAAATTGCTGGCATGCACAAATTCAACTCTCTGTGGCAGCAACTATGCCATCACCAAGGTAGGGAGGAAGTAGAGAGCACCTTCCTGCAGCAGGTCTTGGTAGCCCCAAAGTGCACTGAACCACCTCCGCAAACAAACCTGCTGGCTCCTAGCAGGGAGGCCATGCTGGCACCCTAGAAGTTAGCTCCCTTGGTCCCTGCATGTTTCTAACCCAGCAGGGTTCAGTTATGTTCCTGGCCCCAAGGCATTGCTTAAGAGTTTAAAGGAAGGCTGTAAGCAATTATAACACTGCCCCAGAGCTCACATCCCCATCCAAAGTCTGGTGATGCTGCAGTTCTCTGTCTGCCCCTTTGCCAAAGGCTGATTTTAGCTGAAGAAAGGGGGAAATCAGGGTGTTTGCTTTGACTGGTGACACTGGTGCCTGTAAATGCTTTTCTCAAGAAAAACAACCAAGCACGTGCTGAAATCATAGAATCATAGAACAGTTCCAGCTGGAAGAGACCTTGAAGATCATCAGTGCAGCCTTTTTCCTAGCCCTAGCAACCTGCTAAATGATGCTCCCCAATGCAACATCTACCTGTCTCTTCAACACCTCCAGGGATGGGGACTCAAGCACCTCCCTGGGCAGCCTGTGCCAATGGCTCACAACCCTTGCAGCAAAGAAATTCCTCCTAATGTCTAGCCTGAACCTCCCCTGGGGCAATTTCCATCCATTTCCCCTTGTCCTATCACTCTCTACCAGGGAGAACAGACCAGTCCCTGCCTCTCTACAACCTCCCTTCAGGTAGTTAGAGAGAGCCATGAGGTCTCCCGTCAACCTTCTGGTTTTCAGGCTAAACAGGCCCAGATCCCTCAGTCTTTCCTCCTCAGGCTTATGCTCTAAGCCCTTTAGCAGCTTGGGAGCCTCTGTCCCCTCTCCAGCACCTCCATGTCCCTCTTGTAGTGAGGGGCCTAAATCCTACTGGTGGCCTGCTTCCTCCATGCTGCCTCATAGCACAGGATCCCGAATCTAAAATATATATTTTTAGGGTTAATTTGTGAGTGGGGAAGGTATGCATGCTCTAGATGGACTATGCTTCATAAAGAGCAGTTTTTCTCTGGGTTTACAGATGTATAATGAAGGCTGTACTCCAGCCAAACCTGCAACAGGAACACTTTAAACAACCTCTCTCTTGTTTGCTCAGCCCCAGCACAGTATTGACTTAAGAATATTGTCTTGTCAGTGACCTGTTAGAAAAGTTACAATGTCTTTCGCAAGCTGGAGAGAAGAGAGGCCTCTGAGGGAAGCCCCTTGCTGGCAGAGGCAGGGCTTTGTGACATGCTGGTGCCCACTGATTGTGCCCCAAGACAACCCCAGCCTGTTATAGGCAGAATGGGAGGGATCTGGAAAAGCACAAAGCAACGCAACTGATAATTCCTCTCCTGCCTCTGCCCAAGCATGCAGGTTTAAATGAGATACAGCTTCAGAGAAATGATTTCGGAAGGCTGAGCCTGTGCCCCAAGCCCTGCTGGGGCTGGGCTGGCTCCTGGCTCAGGGGCTGCACTCCCAAAACACAGCCAAGAGCTGGCAGGGGCAGCTTCACCGTGGCCGGCAGCTTTGGGAGCACGTCAAGAGGCAGGACAAAAGACTCACTTCTCTAAGCTGTAAGGGCTAAGGGCAGAAGAGTGCTTTCTGGCACTTCTTCCTCTCTCCAGCTGCTGCTCCCAGCTCTGCAGCTCTGTCCCACCGGTCCAGCTCCCAGCCCATCCCCCTCTGAAATGGCCCTTCTGGCGCTGAGGCACTAGGATCAAGCCCATCCTGCAGCAGCAGCTCTGCCTGGGACCAAGCTCTGCCCAGCGGGAAACTTCTCACTGCTGCAGGAATGGGAGCTGGAGAGGCTCTGTGCTGCTCGACTGGCAACTGCAGGACCAGGAGCACTTGCAGTGCTGCTCTTGGACATGTTGCTGGGGTTGCTTGGTTGTCACCCCAAACACCTCTTCCCTCCTAAGCCCATAAGACAACTCTTTCACACTCTCTAAGGTTATTTCCCCACCTTATGCACCAGCCTATTGCAAACATTGCATTCCTGCCTACCATCATACTGCAAGACACCAAGCGTCCCCCTCCCCACACGTCCAGCAGCAGGATGGATGCTAGCCCTCCAGTCTCTCCACAGGGGCAGGGCTGCCACCAGGAATGGGTGCTGCCAGGCAGCTCTGGCTATCACCATCCCCTGCAGTTACTCCCATGCTTGGCTGCTGACAGAAGTCAGGTCAGACAAAGCCAGGCTTTTTGTTGGACAGACAGTGACTGCATCACCACCTTTGGCCTAGAGAAATTCTGCATCCAGGACCAACAGAGGATTTTGGTTTGCTTCCTTGGATAGAGAGGACAGAGGGGATGAGAGCAAAAACCTCTGTAACATGAAAAATGGCTTTTGATGAATTTTGCTGTTCTTTTCCAATATACATAGGCTGAAAGGATGAAGATCAGTGTGGCAATTTAATTCACATGATGCCATTGCAGCACAGAGAATTGGGAGGACCCATTAAGAATGGTGTCTGAAATGCTTCAAGCTCCCCAAATACTTTGCAGAATATCATAGCACCTCTTTTACATCATATGTCACTGAGCACTTGGAGACCCCTGGTCCAAGCCTGGCCTGTGCATCCCTGCAGAGCATGGGGTCAAGCTCTGGCCCCAGAGCTGTCCCTGTTCTCTGTGCCAAGTGAGGAGGTTAAAGGCACAAAACAGCAGAACTGGTGATTGCAGTGGAGAAAGTATGGTCCTACATGAACCCAATCTCTCTGTAATTATCTCAGGTTAATGTTAGTTTTGTAATGTTATGCTACATAATCCAAGTTAAAGCTGTTATATCATACTGTCATGTGTATGTTTATAAATATGATTGGTATATGGAGCAATATGAAAATCACTCCAGGGCCATCAGCTTCTTATCATTGCCATCTACACCTTATGAGGTTTACTCAGGAAACAAGAATTGAGGCAAAAGAGCTAGACGTCACCCAAACTCCAGTTATTTTAGATCAGTTATGCTCAGAAATATACTCCCATGAAATCCTAACCTGCATACACATACATTTCTTCTTTATGCACTTAGGCAATTCCATGCTTGAAGTCACATTTGTTCTCACCCCCTGAAGAGTGAAATGTAAATAGGTAACTTGTTTTGCTGCTCTGCTCCATACATCATTGCTGAGCATCTGCCACAAAAGGGTCCAGGAGCTGGTGCTTAACTGGCAATGTTGCTGATAAAGCAGGAGGCAGAGCAGCCTGCTTGTTTACAGCCACGTCACCTCTGCTGACAGAAGTACAAATGAGCTTCTGTCATTGTCAATAAACAAATGAGATACTGCTCTGGAGATACAGGTGCCCTGGTAGCCTTGTTGTATCAGCAATCAAAGAAAGGGAGAGGCAGGCCCTTCCAGCTGCTGGCTGCAGGGGATGTGAAGAAGGACCTGCCTGCCTATAATGCTGCTCTTCTCTGCTCCTGGCCTGGCTGGAAGGCAGCTTGTGGACCCTGGCTGGCTGGAGACTGAGCAGAGACATGCTCCCTGGGCATGGGGGCTCAGAGCTGGCTGGACACTGAGCAGAGCCACACTCCCTGGGCATGGACAGAACTGGACACAGTATTCCAGATGAGGTCCCTGCAGAGCAGAGTAAAGTGGCAGAATCACCTCTCTGGATGTGCTGGCCACGCTTCTCTTGCTGCAGCCCAGGATGCCAGCGTGCAGTTTGCTCATGGCCAGCTTCTCATCCATCAGTGCTGATGGACGTGGACTCACTGAACTCAGAGACACAGGACTGATTAGTCATTCGCCTCTTTCTCTTTGGCTGTCTTCTTTTGCCAAGGTTGCTGCTAGCAGAGCAAGTTCTGCACTCAGCCACACACATGCAGATGTCCTGAGAGCTGATCAGCACCATGCACAGGCATCTGAGCAAAGAATGTATCCCACATTACTGGCTGACCTCCAGCTCCAGTGCTGCTTCACTCTCAGCCTTGTCAGATATTCACTACAGAAAAATTTGGGCACTCCTTCCACTGCTTTGGTTCTAACTAAAAACATGGGTTTCTTTGCACTCAGTGTTTTGAAGAACTTGAATAGCATTAACTGAGCTAAACAGGCATTTATCATCTGGAATACTATGTCCAGCTCTGGAGCCCTCAACACAGAAAGGACATGGAGCTGATGGAGCAGGTGCAGAGGAGGCCACGAGAATGCTCCGGGGCTGGAACACCTCTGCTCTGAGGACAGGCTGAGGGAGCTGGGATTGTTCAGCCTGGAGAAGAGAAGGCTTCAGGGGACCTACTAGTGACTTTCCAGTACCTAAAGCAAACTTCCAAGAAGGCTGCAGAGGGCCTGTTTGCAAAGGCCTGCAGTGAAAGGACAAGGGGCAATGGTTTGAAACTGAAGAAGAGTAGATTTAAACTGGCCATTAGAAAGAAGTTCCTCCCCATGAGGGTGGTGGAACACTGGCACAGGTTGCCCAGGGAGGTGGTTGAGTTCCCATCCCTGGAGGCATTCAAGGTGAGGCTTGCCAGGGCTCTGGGCAAGCTGATGTAGTTGGGGATGTCCCTGGCCACTGCAGGGGGGTTGGACTAGATGAGCTCCAGAGGTCCCTTCCAACCCAAACCATTCTAGGATTCTAAGATTCTATGATTTATTCCTTTCAAATATTCCTTTTTTACAGTCTTCTAATTACTTCACCAAGGCTTGGAAAATCAGGGACTTCCTGCAGGCCTTGGTTCAGATGAGGGCTCAGTGCCAGTTTGCTATGGGGGATTACATAAAAAGCAAAGATGAAAGAGTAAATGCAGTCCTCTCTGGTCAATATAGAAGCTGACAACACTCTTTGAAGGCATGTTGCAGACAGAGCCATGCCAAGTGATTTGGAAAGGAAAACACAGTTGCAGGCTGAGAGGATTCAGTGCTAACTGCAGTAATGATCTCTCTCTCTCTCTCCAATTGAATTTTATCAGACAAACAGAAGCATCCTTGATATTCCTAGCACAATCCAGGCATGGATCCAAAATATTTTACCTCTGAGTAAATGGGGAAAGGAGCTTTTCTAATGTGTGTTCTACTCCAGTGACTCACCAAGCAGCTCAGCCCCCAGCATAAGGCATCCTTGCAGGGTGATCCATCAGCAGAAAGGCTCAGCCAAGCATATGCCATCACAGTTCAGAGGCTGCAAGTGAACTGAAGATCCATTTCACTACAGGTATGAAATGCATATTTCATTGTGCCCTCTGTCTAGCTGTGATATGCATATAATCTCAGAGAGCTCAATTTCAATATTAAAGTAGGGCAAATGCTGGTTTTCTTCAGGTTCTGTCAAGGTTGCATCAAATATGTTCAAAACAAAGCCCTCTTTATGTCAGTTTATGGTGGTTTGTCCCAAAATAGCCAGTGGATCCCTTCTATAAGATACACACATGTCTTATTCCTGTCTGGAAAAAAGAAATCCAGGAAAATGCTCACAGCACAAAGGTTGTCCCTGTCCCCCTTGTGTGGTGCTCCCTGGCTGCTGTGGATGTGTCCTCCTGCCCACTGGCTCAGGAGAATAAAGCATCTTTTTTCTCACTATTGTATTAAGGAAGAGCCACTAATTCTTTAGCAAGACCCATGGCAATACACACCTTTAAAGGTGTGGGTGAAACTTAAGCTCAAAAGGCATACCTTGATACAGAGCAGAGCCAAAAGGAGAGGCAGACCTGCTTCCTTTGCTCCACCTTGTTTCTCCCAGGGAGTCACAGCCTTCTGACTCCTCTCTGGGCAGATTCAACTCCCTGAGCCAGCAATATCTAAGACAATGAGAAAAACCTGAAGTGTTCTCTATTTCCATCCTCAGGAGTCATGTCGTCCCAGCAAAGGGTCAGCAGAGTGTGACAGGCAGCAGAAGGAAGGGGCTGGGCTGCAGGTGGAAAATGTGGGCAGCAGAAAGCAGCAGCAGGTGAGGATGTATTATTGCATCTCTATTGCTGAGCCTCATCCACATTTCCCACTTGGACTTCTGAGCAGCAGCCTGGAGCAGGCATTGTTGTCACCAGCAAGATGTACCTGCAGGGCAGTGTGACCTGGCTCCTTGTCTGCATGGCAACCAGCTGAGAACACTCCCCAGTCATTACCAGTCCTTCATGTGTCTCTCGGATATGTCAGCCAACAGCTGGCAGAGACAGGTTGTTCTAACAGTAAGACAGACACCTTGCCATTCCTCATCTTGAGGAGAGAAGGTATTTGCTTTTCAGTAGATATTACATTCTGCCCATACAGAAGTAGCTCTGCAGCATTTAACGTCCTGCTTTGCAGCCACTGCTGAGCTTTTTGGGCTGGAAGTTAGTTTAAAGAAAACAGAAGTTTTACATCAACCTGCACCTCAGGAAGTTTTTCATCATCCTCATATCAGCATTGGTGATTCAGAGCTTAATTCAGTCCAGCAGTTTAATTACCTAGGCAGCCTCATCTCCTCGGATGGTAAGATTGATAGAGAGATAGACAATAGGCTAGCAAAGGCATAGAGTGCTTTGGGAAGACTCTATAAAAGAGTCTGGCGAAATAAACACTTGAAGAAAAGTCCAAAGCTCAGTGTTTCTAGAGCCATTGTGCTGTCTACTCTTTTCTATGGTTCCGAAGCATGGCTCATCTATCACCACCACCTGTGACTCTGGAACGCTTCCATCAGTGCTGTCTCCGTACAATCCTAAACATCCATTGGTCAGATGATGTGACTAATCCGTCTGTCCTAGAACAAGCTATGCAGCTGATGTTTTTGAGCAGCCACACAGGATCACTCTTGAGGAGAAAAGACAGCATAGTAAGAATCGTGTCTTGCAGGTTCTACCTCCTGAGGAGTCCTTGTGCTGTGCCTTTTGCAACCACTCTTGTCTGTCCTGCATTGGCCTTTGCAGCCAGCAGCACTTGGAAAAAGTGCTTGGGAAGAGCGTGGATGGAGCCCTCCCCGGAGCTGCATTCGTGAAGCCTAGCCATGATGAGATATTACAAGAAGTCTTTGACAATTCCTGCTTGCCAGACAGCATCTTGAGACCAAATCCAAACGACACAGAAGTCAATGTTAAAAGCTGTTGACTCTAATTACATTGGGACCTTTTTTTTGGTTAAAATAAATGCCAATGTGATGCAAGTCTTTATATGCAATATATCCTTTATAAAGGGAAATCATGGGAGTACCTATTCATTTGATGGTGTATATTTTTGCAATGAATTAAAATGCCAAACCATTTCAAAGCCCAAGCTGAAGTTTTGCACAGAAGGTATGCAGACTGAGTGCAGGAACTGTCATGTTGCTCACAGGGTTGAGTGAAAACAAGAGAATGGGGAATGTCTCTCCTCCCACATTTGCTCAAGCATTTTTAAATGAATAAGCAAGATCTTTCATATTGTGGTTAATTACAGAGATGGAAATCTGCCTTTCATTGTAGCAGAGCAAGAGGAGTGAGATAAGAAACTAGAATTACAATACAGTACAGCTAATTTCTGAACTCAGCTGTAACTATGGCAACTTTCATTCATAGCATTGAAGTGAGAGTAGAGAAGACCAGTGCACTCAGCAAGCCTGAATAAATTATCTACATCATTGACTTACAAACATTTCAAAGACATGAACTCTTTCAAAAATTAAACCTTCTAAGGAGTTGATTTGCAAAATCATTTGCCATTACCTCTGCATGCATGTTTTTCCAGATTGGCCAGGCATTAAGGGAGATACATTTCAAGATGACAGGCAATGGGGAAAAAAAGAGATTAAACCCCAAATTAGGTATTAGCATAAATTCTAATACAATGTCCTGTCATTGTACAGTTCCTGTTAAATGCTGGCACTGTCAGCAACAATATTTTAGTTTTCATCGTTGGTATAAAATCAAAAGGTGACACTAGGCCCAATTCTTCTTTCACTTAAACGTTGGCATCTGTAGCCTTTGCTTTCTCTGTTGTCACAGTCCAATGCTGATATGAGGATGATGAAAAACTTCCTGAGGTGCAGGTTTATATAAAACTTCTGTTTTCTTTAAACTAACTTCCAGCCCCAAAAGCTCAGCAGTGGCTGCAAAGCAGGACGTTAAACGCTGCAGAGCTACTTCTGTCTGGGCAAGAAGGGCAGCATCAGCAGCATAAAGCAGCTCCCGGACAAGATGCTTTATGGTCTTAGTATGGGTCTTCAAACACCTTAGGTTAAATAGGCTTCCATCAGTATGATATCTAATGTAGATACCATCCTGGTCATCAAATTCTGCCATGGCCCTTTGGAGCATCATGCTTAAATCAGAACTTAAATCACTCCAGCAGTTTAATTACCTAGGCAGCCTCATCTCCTTGGATGGTAAGATTGATGGAGAGATAGACAATAGGCTAGCAAAGGCATAGAGTGCTT
>VWZO01012606.1:44131-65174 GCA_013396975.1 Bucco capensis
AGCTTGGTGTCATCTGCACACTTGCTGATAGTGTGCTCAATGCTTCACTTGACTGTATATCCCCTGACTGCTTACCCTTTTTACAGTATCTTTGCACACAGCATTTCAGAAATGCCATTTTGCTCCTGTACCTGCTGAAAAGAATGGTCACTCACAAAACCTGTCTCAAAACTGTGGGCACAGATCAAACACTTCCACTTGGCATGCTGCCACACCAACCTGCAGCAGAAAAAGGACAAAGAAGAGAAGAGTCATACGAGGTTTAGAAGCAGAAAGAAAAGCCTAACAAAGGGAAAAATGAGGGAGAAAAACAAGCCATGTACAGAATAAACAGGAAAAATAGGCCAAGACTAAATGATATTCTCGTCTCTCCTATGCCCATTTTAGAGGGGAGGCCAGTGAGGAATCACAGACACAGTTGCTTTGAAAGGGAATTTTACTGTCACTATGGAACCCAGGGATAGTTTGATTTGTTTTGTCCCACCCCTGGAGGTCCTTTGTGTCTTCACTCTCAGTTGCCTTCTGAAATGAAGCAGTGGGTCTGGCTTCATCCAGAGCTGGGATCCAACTTCCTAGAATCATAGAGTAGCTGAGGTTGGACAAGGCCTCTGGAGGTCATACAGCCCAGCTCCCTGCTCAAAGCAGGGCCAACTGCAAAGCTGGGTCAGGTTGGTCATGACTTGACCAGTCCTATTTTGGTTGTTTCTGAGGTCCCACAGCCTGCTTGGGACCAGTTCCAGTGCTTCACCACTTTGACTGTGAAGATTTTTTTGTCCTGTAGTTAATCAGGATTTTCCTTGCTCAGCTTGTATCTTGCCCCTCAGGACTTCTTTGCACCATCCTGTTATATTCCTCAAATCTCATTAGCAGAGAGCTAAATGCATTTTTTGCATTTGGTAGAAGTTGTGCACTAGCTGGTACCTGGATTGGCCTTTCAGAGTTTAGGCCCCATTGTGAGGAGTACAGCATTGTGACAGCTCAGTGAAGTAAATGAAATTCTGTAGTAAAACATTACTGGAAAATATTTTTTGGCAGGCTTCAAGAATGATACTTATGAGACTATCAAGTGTCTGTGCTATGAGGAAGCAGTTCCAGAATATCAGAAGGTTGGCTCCAACAATTGTCTTGGCTCTGAAGGGGCTTATCCCTTTTCCAGCTGTAGTTAATTCTGTGCATTTTTCAAATGTATTTGTTACAGTCTTTTAAAAAAGGAACTACATTTGCAGTTATAGTGGCTATGGGCGAAACATTCAGTAGACTCCAGGGGAAGGAGTGGAGATTAAAGTTGGTAGGGGAATCTGCATGTGTTTTTCCAGGAAGAGAATAGCTTACACTTTACAACAGACCAAATGTTATTCACCTAACACTGCTGGAATAATCACATCCCAGATTCATTTTATCAAACCACCTGGAGTACTGTGTCCAGTTCTGGAGCCCCCAGGACAAGAAAGATATGAACATGCTGGAATGTGTCCAGAGAAGGACCATGAGGATGAGCAGAGGCTGGAGCACCTCTCCTGTGAGGACAGGCTGAGAGAGTTGGGATTATTCAGTCTGGAAAGGAGAAGGCTCCCAGGAGACTTTCTTGTGGCCTTCCAGGATCTGCAGGGGCTCCAAGAGGGCTGGGGAAGGACTGTTTAGGATGTCAGGCAGCAATAGGACTAGGGGGAATGGACACAAGCTTGAGGAGGGGAGATTTAGGTTGGATGTTAGGAAGAAGTTGTTCCCCAGGAGGGTGCTGAGGCACTGTGCCAGGTTGCCCAGAGAGGTGGTGGCAGCCCCAGCCCTGGCAGTGTTGCAGGCCAGGCTGGCTGGGGCTGGGAGCAAGCTGCTCTAGTGCCAGGTGTCCCTGCCCATGGCAGGGGGGGGGGCACTAGATGAGCTTTAAGGTCCCTTCCAACCCTGACAATTCTATGATTCTGTATATGATACTTCTAAAATTAAAGGTGGTTCAGAGACTGGTAATTGGATACAGCCTTTTGTCTTGAGATCACTGAAGTCAAGTGATGGAAAGCCAATGGATGGTCTGAAAGAGCAGCTGGCTGATTGGAGTTGAGATCTTGCCAGGAAGATGTGCATTTTAAAGGATAGTAATTTCTGTGGCAATGAGGAAGAGCATTGACCTCTGACTAGAAGTACTAGTGCTATCTTCTCAGCATGAGGGTGTACTTTGGAATGGAAAGTTGTTATGGAAGATAAAATTAGAAATTTTGATTTAGAACCAGGAACAGACTCTGAACCAGTCTGTTTGATGCCTCGGGGCCTGGGGATAACTCAGGTCATATTTCCAGTATTAACAAGGAAGTTTAGAAAGAACACCAGACAAAAGTGACCTCCTTCTCACTCCTGTTTATTGTCCTGCAGTTTACCTTTGCCCAACTGCTGGGAAAAGAAGACCCAGCTGTATCATTTAGTATTTGAAATTTGTATTGGATGAAAAAATAGAAGCCTTTGTGTGGTTTTCTTTTTTCTGTTGAATAAAGATGAGTTAGGTTACTGTTTTCTTTGGTTAATAAATAGTTATTATCTCAAGTGAATCCACCTACATAAATATTTACTGTTTGCTTTACTGTGTGTTTAGTTTATATTTTGGAACAACAAACCAAAAATGTATTTGTTCTGTCCTCTTACTGTCAGTCTGCTCTGGTCCCTGGCCACTGCAGGGGGGTTGGACTAGATGAGCTCCAGAGGTCCCTTCCAACCCAAACCATTCTAGGATTCTAGGATTCTATGATTACCCTGTCTTCTTGAACAGGTTTGCTGTAAAACTGAGCCAATAAAATATTTATACATTGGGCATCAATACTTATTAAACTAGAAGCTTTTTACAAGCACTTGATTAAAGAAGAAAATGGATTTTGATGGTCTGTGTTGGAGTTTCTTCTGGAAATGTGTGTGGAAAGCTAGAGAGTAACTACTGTAGCACTTCAGCTGCAGAGATAATGCTTAGCTGCCTGTTGGTTCTGCAGTGCAGAATTACTCACTGCCAGCAACAGGCACAGTAGACAAGAACTGATGTCTTTTGTTACACTCAGATGATAATCCTTTCATCCAGGGAAATGGAGAGACTTGACTTTCCTTGAAGCAGTTACAAGTAACAGCTTTTCCATCAATGTGTGATGGGAAGTGTTAAACATGGAACAACATCTTTTTATTCATTAAAATAACTTTGATTCTTTAGGATCAGCAAAAATGCACTGTGACTCAAAATGCACAACAAGGTCGTGGCAGCAGAAAGATGAAGAAAAGGAAAACCTAAATATCCAGTCAGATTGCAACATCCAACTCCTGGCACAGCAGCAAACTCACAGCAGCTTGAGGAGCAAAATGTCAGCCAAGTTTTAGTAGCTTGTCTTACATTTGTGGGATTGATATGAGGCTGTGAAGCCCACATTCTCTTCTCACTTAGTATTTTAAAATTCAAATTCTGTCTTTTGTTCAAAGAGATATGTGGTATCAGCAGGATACTGTGAGACAGAGTGCCACAGCTTCCAATGCCAGCTCTGAAAGGAGCTCCTCTCCTGGCCTTAAATCAGGAAGAGAAAGAGATTAGTAGAATGAACTAAACTTTCAACTTCACAGCATATTATGAGGAAGGTCAAAAGTGCTAACTGCTAATTATTTTGTGGAATCTTTTTTTTTCTCAATAGGCAACTCCAGACAGCAACATTCTCCTTAGAATCATAGAATCCTAGAATGGTTTNTCAGATGTGAATCCACTCTAAAAATCCTGAACATCCAACCAAAAATAGGAGGTGATCAGCAGTGACTTCATCCCAGTCCATTTCTGTGTATCTACTCACACAGCTGTCAGTCAAGCATACCCAGGCACAGGTCTGTCTTCCAACAGCCTTTTGATGGGGTAAGAGGATGCTTTAATTGTGCTGTCTTAGGTAGTGTTTAAGAACATTTATGAGGTTGGGTGCTTTACAGTCACTCTTGCTGCAGGTGGAAAAGCATGTAAACTGTTATTGTTACAGCACACTCTGCCAATCTATGTCTAATCATGTGTTACCATTAAAAAGGAATGTAAATTATTAATCTTCCATGCTGTTTAATGAAGTCTTTAATGTACAATGGTGTCTGTCAGATGCTTTTTATAATTTCATTCTAAAATAAGCCTCAAAGAGATGATGCCATACCATTCTGGAGAATCAAATAAATGCACACCAGCAAATGAAAATGTTAATAATTTGTGTTTTTGTCTACTACTGTGGAAGACTTGCATTTCTAAGGACAGCATCATTTTATCTTTCTAGCAGGTACATGGAGAGGTACAGGGCAGTACTTTCCACTTTTTTCTATCCCAAGTAGACCTCTTGAGTCTTCTTGGCACTAAGAGCAGATTGTCCTTTGTTTCCTTTTCTAGTTTGAGTATACAGCTGTAAACATGATAAAGATGCAAGTATAGTCAAAATCTATGTTTTGTTACAGATGCTAAAGGAATGCTAATTGCAGCACTCCACAGGGTAGCTTAACATCTGCTGCAAACAACACACAGGCATCTCTGCCACCCTGAAAACAGAAAGGCAGAGAAAGATCTTGTATCTACAAGCAGAGAAAGGTATGATCAAGGAAATCAAAATGGTGAGGAATTTATAGACCTTCCATATTCAAAAATTTCCATGAAGAATACAGCTTGATCAAGGTATCTCGAAAGCCTATGCAAAACTGAATGTTACCCTAGAGACATGGAACAGGGACAGGATTGTATCTAACAGAGGGCAGAGAAAGGAAGGAGGGGAGGCTGCTGCTCCTACCACACCACCAGGAACTACAAATGCTGCTCTTCTAGGGAAGGACTGTTTCTTCTTGGTAGCCATTGCCCTCACACCATTCCTTGCTAGCAGGGGCAGTAGCAAATGTGTTTTTTTCAGCAACACATGGCAGAGAGGTCCCTGATTCTTTGCACCCCAGAGCAGCCTGCTTTGCTTGGAGTGATTCTAGTGAAAACAAACCACCAGGGAACAAACAAAAGCCAGAAAAAACAAATGCTGCAGTACAGGGTTCAGTGGTCTCTTGCAGAGTTCAGGTGCAAGGTACTTCACGAACATTTAAAGGGAAGAAAACCCCCATATTTCTCACTATAAAATTTAGTCAGAGTAAAAGTCAGTAATCCCTACAGAAGGTTCTAGAGATTTTCCCATTTTCAGTCTCCTAACGGACAGAAGTCACATGACTCTGACTCCTGATCAAAGGAGTGCACGAGGCCGGTTGCTGCAACGGTGACTGTGGAGCATGACCGTGCTTGCAGGACAACGACCCACCACGACCTTCCCTTCAGGTCCTCGACTTCGTGCTCGGAGCCGTTGGCAGGTCGGGGACAGCACTTCTGCGGCACATCACCGCTAATCACCTGCGACATCCGCGTAGGGCTCTAGGAGGAGTCGCCAGCCCCCGGCACAACAGTCTTCCCATCTGCCTTACTGCCCGGGGTAAGAAGGAGGAGGCAGCCCGATGCAGGGTACCGCAGGACAGGCCGCTCTCGCCCGCCCGCCCGCCAGCCCTCGGGAGTGCAGCGGAGCTCGTCCCCCCGCCGGCGGCTCCCTCCCGGAAGGGCAGTACGGCTCGCTCCCGCAGAGGCGGGACGGCTGAGAGGCGACGGGGAGCTAAGATGGGGATCTAAGGGAGGGATGATGAGTAGCGAAAGGCAGAGGGAAAGCTGAGGGCGGCTGAACTCAGGCACACCGTGTCGGATGGCACTGAAGCATCACATCTCCGCCACCACCCTGCTCCTGCCCTCCTATCCGCCCTCTTCTTCCCCCGCCCCGGCCTCACTCCCTCAGCCTCTGACGAGCCTCCGCGTCACGTGCCCTCCCTGCCCTCCCCGGCAGCCAATGGGCGGCGCGCCGCGGGCCGCAAGGCCTTTATAAGGTCCCGCGCAGGACGGCAGTGGCGCTTGGGGGTTTGGGAACCTTGGGTGTGTTCGGCTGTTCTGTCTCTGGAGCCGCTTCCCTGTTCCGCCCCGGGGAGGCTGGGCTGAGCCGTCCGGCAAGGGGCCAGGTCTGTGCCAGCGCAGCCTAGCGAGGAGGGGGTCGTGCCAGAGGCGGTCGGGCGGTTAGGAGGGGCCGCCGTGTCGGGGCCGCGCGGCGCCTGAGGGGGTAGCGGTCTTTGCCGCGGCGACGCCCAGCGCGGGCGGACGGGAGCGGCGCCTCGCCTCCGCCGGAAAAGAGCGGGGCTGGCGGGGGATCGGTGCCTAGCGGGGCGGCGGGTGTGGGCGCTGGTTGTCGAGCTTTCCGCGGGCTGCTCCAGGCGCGCCTCTGCGGGGCTGAGTCGTCCTGATCGCCGGGCGGGCGGTGGCTTTAGGCGCCCGCAGACGACCTGGGTGCGTGTGTGCGTGTCTCTCCTCTGTCGTCCCGTTTCTGTGTCGGAGCTCTCTTGTCTTCTCTAACAAACTCTCTGCCTTGCTTCTCCCCCGCCCCCTGGGCTTCTGCTTTGTGGATGTTGGCGGCTTCTTGTTGTGACAGGAGAATGTGTGTGTGTCCTGGGCCCAGGCGGATCGGTATGTATCTATCTCGCAGCGGTACGCACTGGAGCGCCGTGCGCGGGGGTCGGTTGGGACCCGGGGAACGGGTTGCTAGGCAGGGCTGTGTCCGAGGGCTGAGACCTGGCTGGAGGGGTTAATGGTTCTGCTTGTGTTTAACGTTTCCTGTGTCTCCTCCCTGTCCTCTCCAGTAGGGTAATTCATTCAGGTCTGTCAAGTGCTTGGGAGGCAGCTGGGGTAAGTGAAGCCATTGGTACCTTTGGTTTAGATGAGGCAGATGTTTTGGAGGAACATGTCTGTGCAGCATCAATTGGCTTAGTAGCACAGTTACAAGAATGCTTTCTTAAAGCAAGGGGTAATATTTTTTCCATTTTATAAATGTAGTACTATAATACCCATAAATTGGTCATATTTGTAGACTGAAAAGTAGCATTTTTACCATGTCCTGGGATTGGAGAGGTATTTAATAGTGGCTTGAGTCTAATCTGTTGACAAATCTTGATTGGTTTGTAAAATTGCTACTTAATCTCTTTGTTCATTCTCTGTGATCTCTTGATCAACTGTAATTTAAAGGCAGTGTGGAGTATCTGGTTATATTTTGGGCATCCATATTGGTGGTGATAAATAGGAAAGAGGACAATTTTACTTCAGGTTGGCAAACTTGGACTTTCTCACTTACTTAATCAATTAGGATTTATTAAATCTGGTATATGAAATCTTCTTTTAAGCTGACATGGATCTGTTGTAAATTATATAGGCCATGGAAAATTTGAGGCTGACTTTTACTTCCTTTGATAAACTAATGATTAAAAATCAGGAAAACACTTGCTGGTGGCACTGCAGAGCCACTAAAACAGCAGTACACTTGTATTTTTCATTAGGGATCAGCAGTAAAACTGTCAGAACGGTTGTGGCATCACATATGGGTCAGCACGAATCAGAAATGCTTAGCAGTCAGGAGACCTTGGTTCAGTTGGAGTGTAATGGGAAACCAGCACCAAATCTGTAGTGCTGCTGTAGGCCAGGCATATCTGTAGAACCTTAAGGTTGCCATTCTGTAAGCAGAATTGTTGCTTTTAAAAAGCTTTTTAAAATCGTGTAATATGCAGAACTGTTACTAAAATAGCTCTGTTATAATTAGAAGGCAGTGAATAGATTTTAAGGTCAGTATTTTGAGTTGCAGTTTACTTCTTCCATGCTGTATGCATGTGAAGCCTGGCCTGGAGAAATAGACTTTCTGGGAAACAAATGGCTAACATCAATTTAGTATGCATCTGGAAGCTCCAGCCAATACACTGCTGTCTGGACAGCTGGCTGTGGCCCACAGGGCTACAATCAGAGCTCTTCCTGGTAGCTGAACAACAGAAAAATGGCCAGTTCAGTCTGCCTAGCTGTCAGTGGGAGACCTGAGGGAGGCCAATGCACAAGTCAAGACACAGTCACTCAATACTAGGAAACTAGAGGAGTGATACAAACATGAATTCTGCTTTGCTTCAGCACAGGGTTATCTTGTAACCGAGAAAACAGGCTCTGCTCTTGGTTACTTCAGGAGAACAAGCAGGTTTGGAGGGAAGACTGACTTGCTGCTTTTTCTTGCAACAGAGAATGGGGTGAGGCTTCATGCATTTCCAGACACTTCTTAGCTGGTCCAGGTAATCAGAATCCTGTGGCAGAAGCTATGGAAAGCTTACAGAATATGGTGATCACAGAATGCAATTCCTCCTCTGTTGCATGGGGGGAATGTTGACTGTTAGGGTTTATTGTGTATTTAATAGGGGTTGTCTCTAATCTGAAATAATGATATGCCTGCTTGGCTTAAAAAATAGAATCCATTTAGTAACTGAAGGACCTTGAACAACACAGCACTATCCAGATTTTCAGGCGAATATCTAGTTCTGAGATACAGTAGTACTGATAGACAAGTGCTTATTGACTGTACTTTGTAAGGTAATTTGTAATGGGCTTTTCTAAGGAGAAGCTTTTATGATAAAAGTTGGAAAGAAAACTGAATTCCACTTAACTGTGTGTACTTCATAGAAAAGTATGGTTCAAGTGTTTTTTTTCTACTATAGAATTGTTTTCTCAAGTATAACATTGTAAAAGACTTCCTGATAATGAGGCATAGTGAATAAGAGATTTAAGAGGCACTCACACTAATGTTGTGATTGGAGATGTAAATGAAGACAAGGAAAATGTTAGAAAAATCTTTCTTCAGAGGAGTGAAAAATTACAAGGAAAGCTTTTAGAAGTAGTAGAATGCTTTTCTTCATTACTAAACTGTTACTTTATCTTAACACTGAACTAGCTTTAGACTTGTGCAGGACTCTGTTCTAGTCATGGAATCAAACACAGCTTGCATATAGCTCTTCAATTGAGTAGCTTTTGAAAGCAGTTAGTAATCCTAAAATTTATTGGGGTAGATCAGCTGCTAGTAGGAGAGATGCATCTGTTTTCTACCTCATTTTTAGCCAGAAAACTGCTGCATAGACTGCTGTGGCTATTCTGTATCTGCACACCATGGTGTCACACAAGCTGAACTTTTAAGTGAAAGAGGGGAGAAGAAACAAAACCTGCTACTGACTTGATTGCTTAAAGAATATCTGCTGTCTGTGACCTACAGCTTACCTTTACTGTCTAAGTCATCTTCATCTTAAACCCAGTTGTGTGTCATGTCAAAGTTGTTTCTTGAATCATACTGTTACCTCTTCAACCTTACAAAAGCAGTTTTCTTCCTTGTGTACTACATCTGGCTCTGTCAGCTGGGAAACCAGCAGGAATACAGAGCTCCATAAAAGTCTTGTAGAAGATGGCACTAGTGTAGAGTGCTCCATGCTAACTGTTTTCTTAAGTTCTGATTGAAGTTGCATTGTCTGTCTGGGTGTTTTCATTTTCTAACTGCTATTTGAGTGGGTGTAAGCTAAACTGTATGCAGAGCTTAAGTATGGTATAGCTTTGCTGTTATAGCCCAATACAGTGTCTAGAAACAAGCACTTAATGCCTCTTCTTTCCCAAGACCCGTGAAGTTATGTACTCCATATAATCAACTTTGTTAGGGGCTGTAGATGTCTTAACATGAAGTTCTGGGGCAAACAACTCTGTCAGTTCTCCCCCTAAGCATAGTTGTTCTCTTGTCTTTCAGCAATCCCAGTGCGAAGCTCCAGGCTACCACTGTCTGATGCCATGGCAGCACCAGCTCATCTCTTCCCATTGATTCGTAACTGTGAGATTAGCAGGTTATGCAGTACTGTGTGTTACTGCCACCATAGACCTCTGTGTTGTTTATCATCTCATTTTGCTCACAATCACTTCAGATATGCACCTCAGAAGAAATTTGCAGCACTTTATAGGCCGAAGAAGGACTTCAGTCGTTTTATTCACGCAAGGGATTATGCTTCTACACCACAGAGGTTTTACCTCACTCCTCCACAGGTCAACAGCATTCTGAAGGCAAATGAATACAGTTTCAAAGTCCCAGAATTTGATGGTAAAAATGTCAGCTCTGTCCTTGGCTTTGACAGCAACCAGTTGCCTGCTAATGCTCCAATAGAAGACCGGAGGAGTGCTGCTACTTGCTTACAGACAAGAGGGATGCTTCTGGGTGTGTTTGATGGCCACGCAGGTTGTGCTTGTGCTCAAGCTGTCAGTGAAAGACTGTTTTACTACATTGCTGTCTCTTTGTTACCTCATGAGACTTTACTTGAAATAGAAAATGCTGTGGAAAGTGGCAGAGCTCTGTTGCCCATTTTACAGTGGCACAAGCATCCTAATGATTACTTCAGCAAAGAAGCTTCCAAGCTTTACTTCAATAGTCTAAGAACTTACTGGCAAGAGCTCATTGATCTCAACAGTGGAGAGACTACTGATGTGAAAGAGGCTTTAATTAATGCTTTTAAGAGGCTTGATAATGATATTTCTTTGGAAGCTCAAGTAGGAGATCCAAATTCTTTTCTCAACTACCTTGTACTGCGGGTGGCATTTTCTGGAGCAACTGCCTGTGTGGCTCACGTGGATGGTGTTGACTTGCATGTTGCAAACACAGGTGACAGTAGGGCAATGCTTGGTGTTCAGGAAGAAGATGGATCTTGGTCTGCAGTTAACCTTTCCTATGACCACAATGCCCAAAACAAACAGGAAGTGGAACGTGTGAAAATGGAGCATCCAAAGTCTGAAGAGAAAAGTCTTGTGAAACAAGATCGTCTCTTAGGTCTCCTTATGCCTTTCAGAGCTTTTGGTGATGTGAAGTTTAAATGGAGTATTGAACTACAGAAGAGGGTAGTAGAATCAGGCCCAGATCAGCTGAATGACAATGAATATACAAAGTTTATTCCTCCAAACTATCACACTCCCCCATACCTCACAGCTGAGCCAGAAGTCATATATCACAGATTAAGGCCACAGGACAAGTTCCTGGTTTTGGCTACAGATGGGCTGTGGGAGACAATGCACAGGCAAGATGTGGCTAGAATTGTTGGGGAGTACCTCACTGGTGTTCACCATCAGCAGCCAATAGCTGTTGGTGGCTATAAGGTAACTTTGGGACAGATGCATGGCCTCTTAACAGAAAGGAGGGCCAGGATCTCTTCAGTGTTTGAAGATCAGAATGCAGCAACTCACCTGATCCGCCATGCCGTGGGTAACAATGAGTTTGGCTCTGTGGATCACGAGCGCCTCTCCAAGATGCTTAGTCTTCCTGAAGAGCTGGCTCGAATGTATAGGGATGACATGACCATTATTGTGGTGCAGTTCAACTCACATGTTATAGGTGCATATCAAAATGAGGAACTGTGAGTTTAATGTAGTGAACTGGTTACCAAAGTTGCAACAATGGCCAGTATGAGCAGCAAACAAACAAGCACCCAACAATAAAACCCCCAAAACTCTCAGCAAACAAATTGGTTACTTGCTCTATTCAGTGTGTGTATTGTTCCTGCCTTCCCCCAGAGGTCTAAATACATGGCAAGTGCTATTGACCTAATACTAACTTGAAGAGGATATCACAGCTTGGGAAAAGTGTTTTGTAATAACTTTGCACTGTTGATTTTTGTGGATGCTGCTAGAACAGTGTCTAGAATTTGGCAGACATAAATCAGGGAGGGAAGGAGGCTAAAGAATTCATTATCAAATATCTGACTGGTCAAGAAACAAAGCCTGGTAATTAAATAGTTGTAAATATCTATGCAGAATCCTAAAGAAAAGATGAGTAAAAAAGGAGTATTGTTGAATTCTTACAGGGCTAATTCTTGCAAAGCCAATATGGTTATCTGTGGAATATATTGTCTATTGTTTCTTCTAAGCAGAAGGTCACTTCCAACAAAGTCTTCAGTGTAACAAAGTTGTCTGACTTTCATATAGACAACGATGTTCAGTTCAGCATAGTTGTCTGTTGACTTCCAATGCAGGTTTAAGCCATAATCAATAGCTGAGATTCTGTTACAGCTTAATCGTATCTTATGCACAGTAACATCTAAACTGCTTGTGCATTAATTTCTTGGCTGTGGGTTTCTGCACCAACTGCAGGGCAATAATACATTACAGTGTACATAAAGATATCAATAACTTTGTGGAGAACTTCAGTTGCCAATGTGAAGAACTTTTCAGACTTTTCAGTCAGTGTTGTTGGTCAAGACTGCATAGTTCATGTCCTTTGTGGACTCCATGTCTGGTGTTACTTCTCTGGAAAATAAATTTTCACCTGAAAAGATGAGGAAATTATTGTTACCCTCTTTGTGGCTTTGTAATTTGCACTCATTTTCACTTTGGCTGTTTCAGATGGTCACATATTGAATGTCTTGCACTTGAACTCATTTTGTAAGTTGGGTTAAAAACTTAAAAATTAAGTATGGTTTGTAAATAGTGGTTTAGTTGGGAAAATTAACTGGCATGCATGTGTATGTTTAATGGCTTTCTCTAGCAACTTTATTAACAGTTGTGTATTTCTGGACAGCTGGGGTATGCATGTTCTTACAGTCCAGACTGCTGTCACAGAGCTGTCTCTGAAATGGGGCTCTCTGGGTTACAGCGGTTGAATTTGAGCTTCCAAGATTGCCTATAACTTGTGTACCTAAAATTGTTGGGATTGTAACTGTAAAAAGTAGGGGCTGACAACTGATTTCTGTTGTCATTGCATCTATTCTAGGTATGTTTCATTGTATACAAATTGATCTTAACTGGCCCTTAGGTTAAAAACTCCAGTGGTTGCTAAAAAAACAGCCCTTGATGACTGTGAACACACATAGCTTGCTTCCTGTGTTCAGGAGAGCCATGAGAGGTCATCTTTTTCACTTCACCAAGATGCTTAAGTTAAGACCTCCCTCCCTTCATCATAGCGAATTAAATCAACACTTTAAAAACCTAACTGATTTTGGTTGAGTTATGTGGCATTTCCCACAGTGCTACTGTTACATAGGGTGCACTGTTTGAACAGTGAACCTGTGCTATAGCAAGCATTGTCTCCTCAAGCTCACAGATGCTAAGGGTATTTAGCAGCCTGCAGCTTTAACATGTCTTTTTACCCAACCTGAAATACCAGGATCAGTGTTGCTGTGGGGTTAATGATACCTAAGTTCATGTTCATGATGTGCACAACCCTTCTTTATCTGAAGGGAAAGGGGAACTCAAGTGTACAGACAAGAACTGGCTGTTGACATTGTTTCTGTATGTTGTGTTTTGGTGACTGTCATTATCTAGGTCAATAGACTTTGTTCTAGCGTTCAAATTTCATTGTATTTAAGCTCTTGCAGTATTTTTTCTTTTTTTTTTTACTGTTAAGCTCTATGACATGTATTGATGTATTTAACCTATGGATTATTGATATGGATTTGGTACAAGTTACAGCTAGAAGAAATGACCATTGGTCCTGTGGATACAAGTTTTATTGAGGAAAAGCTGCTTTTTGTAGTAAGGAAGCATATGTATGGGGTCAGACAAAATGTTCATATAATGCTTGGAAACTTGTTCAGTGTGTATACAGTGAACAGAAGCAGCAGATCTGCCTGCTTGAACAGGTCATCTGAACAAACATCTTTTAATTCTAATAAAATGATCAGTTGTGCAGAAATCCATGTGTATTGGACTGATGTAGAATGTGATAGCTATTCTTCTAGGACTGGAGCTTATGAATTGCTTGTAGTTCAAGAATGTGTTCTATTGTGTAGTCCCTGTTGTGAATAGACCAGATGGCCAACCAGACCTTAAGTGGAAACAGACTGAAAATTGGACTTCAGAGCTCTTAAATGCCATTGTGAGGTGCTGATGCTCAAATCTTTTGGTCAGTATCACTCTTCATGTGTCAGTTCCCACTATCTTATGATTGCCTTCAGGGCCAATACTGCAGATAAAACAGCAGAATAATTTTGTGGGACTGCTCTGTATGTAGACCAATACAACATTTTGTGAGTAATCTAAAATCCTGATGTGCAGATCAAAATGGCATAAGAATGAAGAGATGGTAAACTAAAAGTGCTCTTCTGCCCCAGGCAGAGGATGTATTCTGTTTGCTTTGTTTGCCAACTTGTTGCACTGCAGAAAGTGTTGCTACTTTATGTGTAAGGGGGATGCTGTTAATTACTTTTCCAAATAAGATTCTCCCAGCTGCAAATACATGGCTCAGGCCCAGAAGGATGGCAGAATCTTAACAGTCAACACAAACCTTCCAATTCACCTTTAAATCTTAAATCTTTAAAACTGTTCTAGATGAACAGTGTAAGCAGAAGTGTTTAACAGTTATGTGTGAGAGGAGTGGGAAATCTTAGTCTGTGCTTCCAACTTAAGGCTTTAACTCTGGTTCTCTTTTGTTCAAAATGGTATGTGCATGATACCTGCTTGTGACAGTCAGTTACAACTATTGTGGCAACTTCCAAGTTCTCCATTTGCCTTTTATGTGCATGACTGAGTAGAGAACAAAATGTTTTCCCTTTCCACTCATTTCCTCCTTGCAGGGCAGAGTTTTGTATGTAGCAGGCTCTAAAAATGAGGTGTGCAGCAGGAAGCCTAGTCTCATTGTGAAATGGTCATGAATAGTCTCCAGTTCAGGATCCTGTACTTAGAACAATTCTAGAGTAAGAGGGTGCCTGGTAACTTCCTGGTAAGTGCTCTGCAGAATAGCTAGGCTGCTCTGCTTGTCCTCAGTGGGGAGGCATATTTGAGATCACCTGGCACAGAAGGATAATCCAGGTCTCTGGTTGTAATCACCTGTGGTGTCCTGAGCTCTCTGATGCAGACAATCCTGGTTTCATAACTGCCAATAAGTACATGCTGTCTGATTTGCATCAGTGACCATTATGGTCATATACTGCTGAACACAGTCAGTAGTGCTGCTTTCCAGTACCTAAAGGGAACTTGCAAGAAGGCTGGAGAGGGCCTGTTTGCAAAGGCCTGGAGGGAAAGGACAAGAGGCAATGGTTTTAAATTGGAGAAGAGTAGATTTCAACTGGACATTAGAAAGAAGTTCCTCCCCATGAGGGTGGTGGAACACTGGACCAGGTTGCCCAGGGAGGTGGTTGAGTTCCCATCCCTGGAGGCATTCAAGGTGAGGCTTGTCAGTTGGTGTCTTTTATAGTTATGTTTAATCATATATAGAAAGACTTATGCAGCTCCTTACTGTTGTTCTGTAATGTATAACTAGAAATGCAATCTGTGGAGTTGGAAAATGTGACCAAAATGCCTTGTCTTTAATTTTGAGAAGCTTAGCATGAAGCAGATCCTATGGGTAGAAAGTAGCTTTCTTCCAGCTGACTGAAGCACACTGTAGTCTGATGTCATTATCTTGCAATATATACAACAAAAACTAGGTTAACTTTTCAAAATTAGTCGTAAGTCCAAAGTGTCTGTCTCCAGAGATCATCTCTATCTTGCTGAGAAGGGTTTCAGGTACAATAGCATTCCCCAAGTGCTCTTTCATAGAATCCTAGAATGGTTTGGGTTGGAAGGGACCTCTGGAGGTCTAGTCCAACCCCCCTGCAGTGGGCAGGGACATCCCCAACTAGAGCAGCTTGCCCAGAGCCCTGGCAAGCCTCACCTGGAATGCCTCCAGGGATGGGAACTCAACCACCTCCCTGGGCAACCTGGTCCAGTGTTCCACCACCCTCCTGGGGAGGAACTTCTTTCTAATATCCAGTTGAAATCTACCCTTCAATTTCAAACCATTGCCCCTTGTCCTTTCCCTCTAGGCCTTTGCAAACAGGCCCTCTGCAGCCTTTTTGGAAGTTCCCTTTAGGTACTGGAAGGTTACCAGTAGGTATGTTTTCTGTGATGTTTAGAAGCTTAAGTATAGAAGCTAAGGAGATATTTCATTGTGTATTTGGTCCTGTGTTGAAAGAAATGGGCTTAAAGTGAAGTTTTACAATGAATGCCTTCATGACTTCTGCTGGGTTAACTGTGGTGTCCTTTTTCCCCTCTTACTTTTATTTGAAAGCCCTCCATTGCCAAATGCCTTTAATTTCAGGATTTTGCCCCTTGGGTTGTGTTTTGTTCAAGCAGATGTATTAATGGCTTTTCTAGCACTGAAGTATTTCTGCAGGAAAAAGCCTTGCTAATGTGTTCTGGATTAAATTTATTCAACAGCTCCAGCACACTTAATTGCTGTGCAAACAAGTAGGTACTGTCCCTTTGTCAGGAGCATGCTTTCAAATACCATCTATGCAAACTCATTGGTAGAATATTTTTCAGTTTAGTGCTAACCTAATTTACCAAATCTTAATTAGGGAGTTATTTCTTTTTTTTCAAATGGTATTAATTACAGTCTGGTATTATAAAGTTAACCACAATATAAATGTTCCAGCATCAAATACCAGTGCAGAGGAGGAAATGTGTTCACTTTTATCTCAGCCAGCTAGGTATTAAACATTACTGACTGTGTGGTCTTATAAAACCCAAGACTTAGAACAACTCAGGAACTTATTCTTACTATTGGAAGTAAGGGGAGAGGAAGGAAAAAATAGACCCAAGTCTTATGTAATGCATCCTTCAAATGGACAAACTGCTTTGAAATCTGATCCTTTTCTTTGGCATCATATCCACATGAATCCTGAAGCACAAACCCTCTCAGTTGTATGTGCTGTGTTTCAGTGGAAGAAACCTTGTAAGCATGTGTTTCTCCCTATATTCTTTCATCTCATTCTGTGTTGAGGAAGAAAGCTGAAGGTGAAAAACCAATGAAGTGTGTATCTTAGGGTTCCTAGTCTAAGTAATTGGTTGTACAGATTGCAGGGGATACTTTAAGCAGAAGGCTGTTTGCTGTCATTGTGATTAATCTTTTTTTTAACAGAAAAATTACTTGATTTATAGACTTCCATGCTAGGAAATCCTATTTAGTACAACTTGCTAATGCCAAACTTTTTATATAGCATCATGAACAAACTATTCAGTTTTAATATCCTAGATATATACTTGAAGAGTAGCATTTGATACATTGCCTTGTTTCTTAATTGCAAATTTAATTCAATTAAGTGTCTCTGTTGCATATCCCATAATCTTGACAGGAAAAAAGCCTAATGAAAAACAGGGACACCAGTGACATTAACAGGAAATCACCCCATGAGCTGACACAACCTTGCATTAAGCCCAATTTCATGCAAAAGCTCTGTATATTCATGAAATGAGTCTGCTCCTTATGACTTTGGTCTCTGTCAGAGTTGTTGCAAGCCTATAATCATTCATTGGGTAGGTATTTCCTGTTGCCCAGCTCTAGTACCTACTTGCCTACTGTCATAGCTTGACAGCTGGGCTACTATAAGGATATCATTTTCCAGGATTTGATATACAGGTTGATTAAAATGGCAAGTGGTAATCAGTCAGGTGTCCCAGTTTTAGGCAGCTGGGAGAGGGTCACTGGTGCTTCCCTGATAGCAACCTCTTCTCAAGGAAAAACTGGCTGCTGTACAGAAGACCTAGCTCTAGCACAGCAGTGCTTGACAGGGATTTGTTACTCCTGCTGAGGAGCAAGATGTATTAATCTGCTCAGTGTGCTACATTTAGTACAGCTCTACCACTCTGCTACCCCAAGCTCTGGGGTGCTGTTGATAAGTTGGAGGGGCAGGATGTCATCCAGAAGGACCTGGACAAGCTGGAGAGGTGAGCCCAGGTGAACCTTATGAGCTTCAACAAGACCAAGTGCAGAGTCCTACACCTGGGTCAGAACAATGCCCACTATCAATCCAGGCTGGGGATGAGATGATGGAGAGCAGCCCTGCAGANTTGGGGATGTCCCTGCCCAGTGCAGGGGGGTTGGACTAGATGCCCTCCAGAGGTCCCTTCCAACCCAAACCATTCTAGGATTCTATGATACTCCGGAGGTAGTTCAGGTATCCCTGCAAAACTTGTTTTCCTATGTCTATGTAGTCCCTGTAAGGCTGGTGCCTTACCTTAAGACACCTGAACTCGCATACTTGTGTGTGTGTGTCTGCTCCTAGTGGAGCTGTATTCAGTGCATGCTGTAGAGGCTCAATAGCTATTCAGCCTACTCCACACCCATGTTAAGCCCCACTGAGTGTAGTAGAAGCTTAGTCACCTTGTTCACATGTAGGTAGCTCCTTTTAAATGTTATTGGAGGCCAATCTTAAGTCTTTTCCAAGGTCTTGAAGTATACAGTGGTCCTGCAGTTTTTGCATCTGCCACATTGCATAATAACTATGTCTGAGCTTTTGAATCGTGTTGCACCTGATGTGCCTGCAGCTAGCCCTATTCTAAGGTCCTGTCTGTGCCTGTTAGATGTAAGGAAGTGAACCTCAAAGCCCAGTGTACTAGCTTTTGTGTTGGCCTACGCAGGTAGTGTGTAGGATATGGCTGTCCTGAGCTACAACATGTTTCTATTAGCCCCTTTATTTTGCCTCTTACAAAGCCTTGCCAGCATTTAACAGTTGTAAATGATCAACATAAGGTTTCCTTGTCATAAACTCTGAAGGCTGCATTTGCAAGTGGTCAGCATTCCTGCTACTTGTATGATGTAGGAATTTATAAAGCAAAGCTTACACCACAACTGATGGAAGGTATCTGTGTTCTGTTTGTTGTAGCTCAGCTGTGAGAACAGCTCTGGGAGAAGTCTTCTAGCAGACAGCTTTGCAGGCTGTTCATGTGGCAATGGAAGGTAGACTTCTGTCAAACAGTGAGCTAATCTCATCTAGACATGGATGCTGAGATGCCATTCAGTGCTCAGCAAACACTGACATGAAAGAGTCTGAGAAGCTCTCTAGTTCAATGTCAGAAAGGTAGATAAGCATAAAAAAAAAAATCTGTGGGTGTTTCTGCCAGATACCTGACAGCCTTTGGTGGCTTTTGACTATTTTTTCTTTATATATGGACCATGTTTGTATAACTTAATGCCAACTCATCTTCAAGCAGCTGAAAAGAGTCCATAGACTCTCTATATAAAAGACACACAGCTGAGGAAAGCTGTGTGACTACTCCTGGTAAGAAACTACTGTGAAGATCCAACAGATTGCAAAGCTCAAGGAGGAGAGAAAGTAATACAAGATTATGCCCCCAAAATAACAAAACTCCTCCAGGTTGGTAGCTGGCAAGCTGGTATGACTGCATTTGAAAGCTACTGTAGCAAACAACATGTTGTGAATTATCACTTCCAGAGCTATGACAAGGGTTTAAACAGTTAGAATATATCATCATTGAATGGGTAAAAGAAACAACTGATAATTTTGATGCCTGCTGCCTTTGCAAACCTGTGTTAAAATAGAAATACCAGAATAGTTCATGTTCTGTTTACTGATGCAGCAGCTCCCAGGAACCTTTGAAGCACATCACAGCTGTGAGATTAAAAGCTCAGTTCTGAAGTCAGGGAATCATGAAAGTCCCTTTGATAGGAGATCAAGCACTCCCAGAGTACTAGCAGGAAGGGTGCTTGGAAGCTCCCACTTGGTGCAGCAGTTAACTCAAAAAACAAACACAATAAACCCCTAAACCAAACCCACAAGATCTATCTAGCTCATGAAGAGACTGAAAAAGCACATTGTGATCTGTGAGGCAATGACTGATATGGCAGTGAGTAGTATGAGGAGAGGAGGTGCTTGAATGCTGAAGCAGAAAACCAAAAAAGCTGCTCCTTAAAGAAAAAAGCTGAACAAAAGACTAGTGCTGCTATTTGTGTTTTTTTAAATAAGGTTTACTCTGCTGTTTTTGTGCAAACATGAAAACAGAGACACAAGTCAGCAAGACAAATGTATAGCCAAGGACTGTGCACGTTACAGAAGAGTACTTTTGTGATTTCTTACATTGCCATGTCACTTCAGTGCAGAAAAGAGAAGGGAAGCTGTGAGGGAAGAAGGATGAAAAAAAGGAAAAGACATGAAAATCAGAGCTGAGAAGCACCCAGTGGAAAGAACAGAAGAGGCATACAAGAGCTCATTTAGCTGCTTTCATGCATTGTCAAGGAGAACACACAGTCAGTAGCTGATTGTGTCTTCATATCACAGCCTGGTGAGGGTTATTTTTCTCTATTCCCTTTTTTCTCTTTGTAATTTTTCTTTTCTGTCACATTCTTCTAATTTGAATGATGGCTCTATATTTTATCAGATTTCTGGGCCCTAGGGCTATGCTTGTAGACCATGAAAGGTTATGCTTGGCTTACAATGTGGTTAAAAGCAGCTATATGTTGACATTTTCATGGTTGTTTAAATGCAAAAAGGGAAGTTTGCTCTCCTGCATTCCACTAGTTGCTGCCCAAATGAATACTAATCACTGTGCCTTTCCCTTGTTCAACAAGTTTTTCTAGTTCTCCATACTTTACATGAATGCAGCTATCCTGAAGACAACCTACAAGGAGTTCATTTTGGCTGTCTTAAATCTCCCTGCCCCAAGAGGAGAGCATGCTGCAAGCTTGTCCATGTGCCTTTCTCAAACACAATCTCCTCAGGGCACTTGGAGATCCTGCCAGTCTCTCACAGATGACTTAGTCAACTACTATCAAGAGGGGAGTGAATAATCACATGACAGAGTTGTTTGCAAAGCTGGGAGCATCACAAGACTCCTGACAGCTAAGGCTTCATAGAAAAAGAACAAAAATCTTAATCATAAGATGGCTTTCTTGGTCCCTTCTACTGTTTAAGGATAGACTACCCAGGATTTTTTGAAGCAGATACCTTAAGAGGCCACAATCTGCTCTCTCCTGAAGTCCAGGGGTTGATCCTGTTATTTACCTGGTTGTCTCCCTGCAGGATCCTCCACCATTTCATCATTAGTGCAGCCAAGGCCCATGGATTGCTTGTGCCCTTCTGGGTTGACCTACCAGCTGATCCCATGGTGGGGCAGAGACTGGTTACAACATACAAATTCAGCATTTCATTATTAAAACAATCTTGGCTTTTGTGAAGGTATCTGTTCCTCAATAATGCAATGAGAAAACAAAAAGGTGATAGCCATGAGATTTTCTTTTTCTGAAGTCTTAATTAACAGCTCAGGTAATTTTATTATGCATATAAATATAATATTATATATTTGATAATGTTTATATTTGATAATTTTTTTGGTTTTATATTTTTTGGTTTTATTTTTTGTTTGTGGTTTTGGTTTTTTTTGTGGTTTTGGTTTTTTGTGTGTTTTTTTGTTTTTTGG
>VWZO01012606.1:75331-89094 GCA_013396975.1 Bucco capensis
GTCTCCAGGATGAAGAACTCCTGCCTGCTAAGATCATGCCCTATGGGGAACTTGCCACTGGGTGTGGCAAGAGAGGAGCCCCGAAGAGAGATCCAAGGACTCCCTGAAACTACAGCTCAGCCTTGGCCAGATTGATCACCTGAAGTGCTCTCCTCTGGCCTCCACTCAGGAGCTGTGCACACACACTATTTTTCATGCAGCTGATGTTTTTGAGCAGGCACGCAGGATCACTCTGGAGGAGAAAAGACAGCGTAGAAAGAATCGTGTCTTGCAGGTTCTACCTCCTGAGGAGTCCTTGTGCTGTGCCTTTTGCAACCGCTCTTGTCTGTCCTGCATTGGCCTTTGCAGCCAGCAGCGCTTGTACAAAGTGCTTGGGAAGAGCATGGATGGAGCCCTCCCCAGAGCTGTGTTCGCAAAGCCTGCCCATGATGTTGGTTGTAGACATAGCCTACAGCTGTTCTAAGCATCTTACTGGGTTAAGCCAAGTGAAGCCAATGGTTTTGTACCACGGATAGAATGACTCAGTTTCTCCAGTCATCCTCATGGCCCATCATCTATCTCTAGCTTTTTAGTGGCCTCCTTTTAGTCCACCCTCATGTTCAAATAGAAAATTTCATTACATTATAAAAATGCCTCTTTATGGTTCTTTTCCTTGCATAAATCTGAAAGTGTACATAGTAGCACTGAGAGCAGGCAAAGTGGGACCCAAGGCAGAATTAAGACTTACTCAGGGCTGAAGGTTTTGTACACTAGATGCTTACCCATTCCTGCAGTAGAGGCACAGGGAAATTCTCAAGTAGATTTTTTCCAGTGAGTTAACAAGGCACTGTAAGGATTTGTAAGATCAAATGCTTGTATCATTCTCTACAAAGTTAATTCAATTCAAGCAGCTTACACTACATGATTAGGATCTTAAACTTCAGCTGCATGTACTTCATTTTTTCACATCCAGGCCAGGCTGAGAGAGTTCATAAATACTCAATATTATACTAGCAGATTACAAGCATGTTGTGTTCACATTCAATTTTAATTAGCACTAGACCGCTGTGGAACATTTGAAGGGTTCTTGGGACACATTTTAATGACAACCTTTGGCCTGTTTTTCCATGCAAACTTTAGCTAGTGTACTCATGGAAAAGATAATTGATGATATACAAATACATTCCTCAGAAACAAAAGTTGTCCTCGTTACTCAGTAAAGCAAACACACTCACAGACACATGGCTCTCTTTCAGGCAGGGCAGTTTTGTAGCTAATAGGTGCATAAATGAGCAACTGAGATGCATAAAGAAATTATCTTCTGAGATTGTAGGTGGCCTCCTGTGTTTACATATGCCACATATCTAATATATTAGCCCTTTCCTCCAGGCCTTTGAAGGGAGCTGCTGATGGAATCTCTCCCATGTGCAGGGACTTGTCAGTTGTACAGGAGCCTTGGTGGGACAGGTAAGGGACAGGTAAGAAGGCTCCTTCTAACCCCACTGAAGTCAGAGGAAGGAATCCCATTAACTTCAACAGGCCTTGGATCAGTGCCTGTGGGAAGCTATTTTATAGATTCTGGCTTGTCTTGAGTGGCCAAATAATGCCTACAGTTCTTGTAACTTACTGGGACATGGTTTGATCCAAAACCATTCTTTACTTCAGTTTTTCTAGGATAATTTGGAGAAATAAGGTCACCCGGTTGAGCTAAACTCTGGGGTCTCAGAGGTTAGGAGGAAAACTTGTGGTAGGTCCAGTATTTCCTTTGATGCAGCCCTGTTTATTTGTGAAGAATGTAAACAGCCCCTTTTTTCCCAGAGGCACAACTGGGATCAAGAAGTTTACAACTCTCTTGCTTCTAGCACCAAAATCTTCTTGCAAAAGCATCTCTCTCTCTTTTAACCAATGCACTCTTCTGCCTATTTACAACGCTCCTGTTGTCTGACCATGTATTCTTTCTTGTGCAGTCTGCTTGCTTTCTCTTCCAGAGATCCTCACTCACAGAGCCTCCCATGAATGAGCATTTCCCTACCTGTCACCTCCTATTTGGACACTCTAAGTGTATAAATATTTATTCTTACAGTGCAGGCTTCTGGGTGAAGTGACCATTTTGTGCTCTCTGTTTGTACATCTGTGGTTCCTTGGTCCACTATAATGACAACAGTAATAATAATAATAAAAGCTAAAGCATGGTGCTACCAGTATCCTGCTACTCTGCCCACCACCTTCTCCATCTGGTATTGCTCTGGTAACCCTGTCTAGGTGAGTTTCCAGCTACAAAAGAGCAAATGGGATAAATCCCAAAGAAGGACTTAACTGGAAGTTGTTGAAGGGATAAGGAAAGCTGACAGCAGGAGAGAAAGGACCTGAAATGATGCATCTGGCCATTTCTCTCCCAACTGAAGCCCACAAAAGTCTGACCATCTGATTTAGGTCTATGGGCAGGAATTCAGGGTTTCCAAGAGCTCTGCATCTGCAGAGCTGTCCCTGGGCACGTGGGCAACTTGTTTGGAACAGCTGAGTAGTTTCTGAGAAGGATTGAATTAGTAATGTGAGTATATAAAAAAGAAATGCTTGTCAAACCTCCTGGTGATAGAATTTCCCATCTTAAAGCTTTGTAAGTAAGGGGGCAAAGACTTTCTGGAAACAAATTGTTGTAATGAAGAGCTACTTAGCACCAGGGAAAGAATTCCCTGTGTTTGGACCAGCCTGTCAGAAGGTGAATTTGGTCTTGTTGCTGTTGCTGATCCTGCTGGAGCGTGGAGTTGATTTGTGCATGGGCAGTGTTTACAGGGAAGAACATGAGCCCAGCACGTCCAGAGAGGAGACTTACACTCTGTCAGTGTAGTTTCTCTAAAAGGAAGGTTATATGCAAGCATTTGTAATGTAGCTTGGGTACCAGCCTAACTCTGAGGGCCTGTGGTGTTCATTATAAAGGCACATTGCATTCCTTGGTGCTTAGAGATCATTTCATCCCACCATTTGAAGCGTAAACTGAAGTCAAAGTAGAAACCATCTTTTTTATTGCTGGTGGGAAGATCATAATGTACCCTGCCAAACAAGAGTTCAGGGCACGCCAGAGGCATCATTAGAGATACTTATCTGGCCCTCAGACATGGCTGTGCAGGCAGCAAAATCTAACTTCAGACAGGCAACTGCACCCATGCTTTGCATACAATTGCTGTGCTCCCAGGGCTCTGGCTCCCCAGGGCTCTTCTCCCAGTGGGATAATGTGACACAGGGCAGTGCCTTGCTGAGATACCAGCTCTGAAGGTGCTGCCTTGGCTGCTAGGAGCAGTTATAATCTTGTGCATGCAACACTTGGCCTGCATTATTGGCCTTTCCAAGAAACTACGTGCAGTTGTTCAACAGGCTCTGTGTTGACATACCTATCTTTCTTGTACCTCTTGTGCTACCTTGAGTACCTTCTACTGAGTCACAGAAACATATTTCTGTGCCAGCTGTACCCAAGTCATCCTCTGTGGCCCTGAATGCTGTGAGAGGCAGTTATTGTCACCATCTTGCAGATAGGAATTGAAAATCATTCATCTTATCTGTTTATTTCAGAACATTTTGGGCCTGGTGATATTTTGGCCCATCTTCTAGCCTATATTAAACTCAACAGTGCACACAGTTACACTGAAAATACAGGCCACTGGAGAACAGCTGTGTTGTGCCTATCTATCATTAAATACAGAATAGAGTTCTAAAAGTGTTTACAGACTGTAAAACAAAAGCAGATTGAAGATGTTTTAAATTCTAGGAACTAACCTAAAATTTGCTGTAAAACAAATATATGGCTTACAGCTGGAAACCTGTCAAAACACACAAGTGATTGCTGTACACTGTCTGGAAAGAGTTTCTGTGCCCAAAGACTTCAGAACAGCAACAGATGTACTGTTGCATAAGAGAAACATCCCTGTTTTGAATTTCAGTTTGTAGTACAGAAAGGCATACAAGAGAAGCAAAGTTCTTTTCATCTACCCAGGTCCCTCTGCTTCCTCCTTAACAACTTGCTCCATGTACATCTCTATGTTAAAGTGATTAGCAGAGATATAGAAAGAGGAGAACATACAGCATTGTAAGAACAGAAAAAGCCATCTGGCTTAGTGTTTGTGGCTGGCTTTTAATTCAACCATGTTGGGGTTTTTCCATGCCCCTCAAGCCCCTCCTTTTCCAGAAACAATCTCTGTGATCCCACATCTCTTCTTCAGTAACGTGTTCCAGATGGTCAGCTTTGTGCTGGAAAGATTTGCTTTAGCTTCTCAGGTTTTTTCCTAGTTTCTTTTCTTCTTCAGATTGCTTCCTCTCTCTTTGAAACCCCTGTACCCAATCATCTAGCTCTCTCAGGTTCTTTTCCTAGTTTTTGTAGTGTAATCAAAAGACATTTGTGTCATACAGACATTTTTATCAAACACTCAGTCCCTGCCACACGATTACTTTAAATGAAGATGTGGAAGAGAGGTTGTGTCAGTAGGCAATCTTCTAGAGAGCATTCAATTCATCAGTGCAAATTCAGCATTCTTATTGAATATTGTTTTCAATGGATTAAATAATATTACTAGTATCAGTCAGCAGTATCACCTCTTGCACTTTAGGATGGCATCTAACCTTCAAACAGCTTAGGTCTGCAGTTCCCATCTATCTCCTTGTTTCTTGGATGCCCTTATGGCACCACTTTGAGTTCACTCCTAACTCCTCTTTTGGAGCAACTGGTCTCCTCTGAAGCACAAGTGTGCATGTGGTTGTGGAGGTGTGTCCTCCTTCCTGAGACCCCTCCTAGTAGCCAGGAAGGATGATGCTCATCCAGTTTGGCTACCTCCCCTTCACTAGCCCTCTGGCAATATCCTGGCAGCCTTTGCATCCTCAAGCAGCCTCACTTGCACTCCTGTGCAGCCCAGGACACACTACATCTACTCTTCCTTACATGCCATTAAAACATAACATGTTGCTAGGCTGCAGCACAGCCACCAGAGGCTTTTTGAACACTTAAAACTGAAATAGCAAAGCCCATGAAAGATAATTTAGTCATTGGGAAATGCACTGGCTCAATAGGCTGTGTCTGTGCTGATAAGCAAAACCCTCAGGCATTGCCCTTGCAGCCTGAGGGCAGGCTGCACAGCCAAAGCTCTGGCAGCAAAACTGTCCTCCTTGGGGAGGGTGGTGGGATCCATGCATATTATCCCAGGAAGAGTCTCCTAGTAGCAGCCAGGCATTGTCCATGAGGGCACCTGATGTTTGGGGCCAAACTGACAGCAGGCATCCCTGTGGGGCAGGGGGACCCCTGGGCCAGTTTGATGTCAGTGTCCAAGCCCTGTTCCTACTGCTGGGGCTGAGGAGAGTCTGTTTACAAGACATTTTAGAAACTGGAAGTAATTATACAAACATCTCGAGGCCTCATGTGAGTTCAGTAATTCTGAAGATGGAAAAAGATGGTATTTTCTAACTGGAGTGTTACACCCTTGGTCCTCCCTGCAAGGAAAGAGCCAGCTTTCCTGGACAAGAAGTAAGACAGGGCACATTAGATTAGGAAGATTTCCCACTTTTTCCATCTGTTGGGGCAAATTTTTGAGGCAATGAATGTGTGACATTTCACAAAGTCAAGAGACTCTCTCAAGTCTCTAGCTGCAGGCTATTGGTGCTCAATGAAAGCCTAGGCTTTAATGTACAGAGAAGCAGGCTGCTCACCTACCCAACTCCCTTTAGCACAAATCCCCCTCTGAATTGCCAATCTCCCTGCTGACAGCCGCAGGAGTGCATCAATTAAAATTAGAGGTATAGTAAATACACCTATAAAGTCTATAAATACACCTTAAAACAAATAGACTGTTTTTTTTAACATGGAAAAATTATTAACCAAAACAGTGGATATCTCACAGCTCTTACTGTTTAGAAACAGGGATTTTAATTTTCCAGTCTGCACTTAGTTTTTCCATTCTCTCTCAATTTGGAGTGCAGTGCAAATGCAGTACAGCTATATTTCTGCTTTCCATCCCACACCTTGCAGATCTCACTGACAACAACTTAAGCAAAAGAATTGCTCAGGGTTACAAGGATCATTTGATTTACAGAAATTCCTAGGCTGGAGATACACCATGCTCTCCTGCAGGAGAAGAAAAGAAAAGAAAAGAAAGAAAAGAAAAGAAAAGAAAAGAAAAGAAAAGAAAAGAAAAGAAAAGAAAAGAAAAGAAAAGAAAAGAAAAGAAAAAGAAAAAGAAAAAGAAAAGAGTTGGTTGTGTGGATTGCGTTGCATATTTTTATTAATGTCTTTGCTGTCTCTCTGAGTTCATACCAGTTATGAAGGAGAAAACCTTTCAGTGTGAAATCTTGCTTATCAAAGTCGTTAAGTAAGCTCAGTTCCGTATCTTTAAGCACAATGGCAAGAGCAATCAGTCAATCCAACCTACATTTTTTGTTATATTCCCAAGTGGGAAAGTATGCTGAAAGCTAGTTGTTGGTATTTGTGTTCAATACAGGCATTAGTAAGACTGAAAATACTGCAAAGGCACTGCAAGCATGTTCATCTGATTTGAAATAGGACATTGACTGAACCATGTTTGCAATTGTTTAATTTCATTTGCAATAGCTTTTCAGCTCCTGATCTTGCCTGGCTCAGGTACCCAGTAAGTGTTAATGTTGACTTCATTTGTTAAAATAAAAATCCATCTTCAAGATATACCTTCTATTGTGTTAATTATCTTTTCCACTTTAATGTTGCTGATGAAGATGTCTCCAGTCTCAGTCTACAGAGACCCTGTAATTTTGCTCTCTCTACTTTCCTCTGAGAGTGCAACTGGACTGTGACAATCCATGGCTTGGGAACACCCAGAATACACTTAAAACACTGCAAGATCAGGGATGCAGTTTTGTATACTGTGGTGTCTGTGCACCACTCTCATGGAGTGGTTGCTTTCCACAACCTAAGCCATAGCTGTGTTCTTCTTGTGCTTAAATACCCTGATGATTGCCTCCAGATTCAGACTGTCCCAGATGATGCCTTCTGCAAAATTTTACTGCCTACACAATGAAGCAAGAAGGACTCTGCAGCCTGGAAGATGCCCAGAGCTGAGCTGTGCTCTGCTTAGCTTTTGCTCTGCAACCAGGATCACGCCCTTGCTCTGAGGTATTTATCTTGTGGCATGTACAAGTAGTTTTACAATGTAAATGCTATGGTTTTAAAGGTTACTTTCTCTATGTTTTCTCACTGAAAAGTAGGTATGTTCTTTAATCTGGCTGTTATGCCAACGCCATAGGGCTAACTGTTACCTGTTAAGAACATACCCTCTCCATTCAAGAGGACATGGAGATTGTGGCAGGTAGATAGGGCATCTGCTGTGCTCCAGGCAGCAGAGAATGGTGTGTGGGCACTTAGAATCATAGACTCCAAGAATGGTTTGGGTTGGAAGGGACCTCTGGAGGTCATCTAGTCCAACCCCCCTGCAGTGGACAGGGATATCCCCAACTACATCAGCTTGCCCAGAGCCCTGCCAAGCCTCACCTGGAATGCCTCCAGGGATGGGAACTCAACCACCTCCCTGGGCAACCTGGTCCAGTGTTCCACCACCTTCGTGGGGAGGAACTTCTTTCTAATATCCAGTTTAAATCTACTCTTCTCCAATTTAAAACCATTGACCCTTGTCCTTTCCCTGCAGGCCTTTGCAAACAGGCCCTCTCCAGCCTTCTTGAAAGTTCCCTTTAGGTCCTGGAAGGTCACTAGTAGGTCCCCTGAAGCCTTCTCTTCTCCAGGCTGAACAATCCCAGCTCCCTCAGCCTGTCCTCATAGCAGAGGTGTTCCAGCCCCTGAGCATTCTCGTGGCCTCCTCTGGACCTGCTCCATCAGCTCCATGTCCTTTCTGTATTGAGGGCTCCAGAACTGGACACAGTATTCCAGACTTCCCTTTGCCCTAGATCTGCACTTGTCTTGTGCTAGCTTAAGGGTTTGTAACCCCTGTAAAGTTCCTTAGTGAAAGTATTTAGGAGTTGCTGTGGGTGGGCTAACTCTCAATGGGTTGGTGTAGGACTGAGCACAGCCTAAGTCCAATATCTGGGGACCCTGACACCAGTGGCAGGTGGTGACAGCAAAGTCTTGCCATAGACAGAGAAAGCAAGCAGCAGGAATGGGGAGCAAGGGAAAGCCCAGGAGAGGACACTGCTGCAGCCCTGTGCGCTCACAGCCCCTGTGCGCTCGCTGCGTGCTCACTGCCCCTGTGTACTTACTGCCCCTGTGTGCTCACAGCCGCTGTGCGCTCACTGCCCCTGTGCGCTCACTTCCCCCGTGTGCTTACTGCCCCTGTGCGCTCACAGCCCCTGTGCGCTCACAGCCCCTGTGCGCTCACAGCCCCCGTGTGCTTACTGCCCCTGTGCGCTCACAGCCCCTGTGCGCTCACAGCCCCCATGTGCTCACTGCCCCTGTGTGCTCACTGCCCCCGTGTGCTCACTGCCCCTGTGAGCTCACTGCCCCTGTGCGCTCACTGCCCCTGTGCGCTCACAGCCCCCGTGTGCTTACTGCCCCCGTGCGCTCACAGCCCCTGTGCGCTCACTGCCCCTGTGTGCTCACTGCCCCCGTGTGCTCACTGCCCCTGTGAGCTCACTGCCCCTGTGCGCTCACAGCCCCTGTGCGCTCACAGCCCCCGTGTGCTTACTGTCCCTGTGCACTCACTGCTCCTGTGCGCTCACAGCCCCTGTGCGCTCACAGCCCCTGCGCGCTCACTGCCCCTGTACGCTCACAGCCCCTGCGTGCTTACTCCCCCTGCGCGCTCACAGCCCCTGCGTGCTCACTGCCCCTGTGCGCTCACAGCATGGTTCCCCTCTGGTGGGAAGCATCACAGCAGACCCATGACAGCTCCAGGCCAGCAGCTTTACCAGATCCATGTGACAGTAAACCTTTTGGCAAGGAGAACTTCGTGGAAAAAGCAAAAGTTGCACTAGCTCTTGTTTTGATTATTTTTTTTTCTAACCTCACTACAAATGGAAAAAATTTCTATGGCAAGCATCTGCTTGTTATTTTCCTATTGTTTTAGCATCCTCCCAGCTCTCAGTGGGGATGAATAACCCTCAAATGCCATTCCAAAGGCTGACACTTAGGGCAGGTTATAGAGCTGCAGCACTGGGGATGGATCTTTCCCTTCTCCCATTGCTTTTTCTGCTTCAGTTCCATTCTCTCCTCTTTTCTTTCAGCCTTTCCAATGACTAAGCACAACCATAAGTCCCTTCAGCAAACAACCCCTTCCTCTTCCTCCCAATTCTCCTTGGAGGTGAGAGATAGAGTTAGTTTGACAAACATGAGCATTTCTATATAATCAGGGAAAGAAAGGTGTAAGCAGCTCATCCAGACATAGGCAAGCAGTATAAAGCAGGACATTTGGTGAGTATTTTTCACACACACACAGACACACACACACACACAGAGACACACACAGAAAGGTTTTTAGGTGCCAATGTAATTTGTAGTAAATTTACAGCTCCTAAATCAAACTGAACCAATGATTATCTTTGAATTGGTCTTTGCATTTCTGGAGACTCAAGGAGATGAAGAGAAAGGGAAGAGACAAAGGGAAAAGGAACAGGAACAAGTAAGTTTTTCTGCGGCTTCAGTGATCTCTGTGCAATTGGATGTCTCATGTCACTAGGGTGATACACTGAGGTTTTTACTAGAGCATGAGTGTGGGTTTTTTTAAAGGCAAAGATGTTATTTCAAATCCATCACTTTTTCCACTGGGTAGTAATTAAAATCATGAAAACTATAACCTGTAAGAAATACACTTGACATTATCTTGGGAAGTAAATTTATTTCTGTATTGCTTTAGATTCATAGGATTTCTATTACAGAGAGACAAGAGATACATTACAGTGCCTAAGTAATGTAGATGAGGATTATATAGTGAGCTATATCTATATCTAAACTTAGGCTTTTTCTCCCTCACAGTTAAATGTCTTCATTTCAATAAAAATGATTGTTACTCTACTTGAGAATACATAAACATTCAAAACATACTTTTCTTCTTTGTTTTTAGAATTAAAGCACAATTCATAGAATCATTATGGCTGGAGAAGACCTCTGAGATCAAGTCCAACCATCAACCCAACACTCTCATGCTCACCACTAAACTATGTCCCCAGCTACCACAGCATTTTTTGAACACTTCTAGGAGCAGTGATTCTACCACCTCCCTGAGCAGCCTGATCCAATGCCTGATAAACCCCTTGGTGAAGAAATTATTCCTAATGTCTAATCTGAACCTCCCNTTCTGGAGACTCAAGGAGATGAAGAGAAAGGGAAGAGACAAAGGGAAAAGGAACAGGAACAAGTAAGTTTTTCTGCGGCTTCAGTGATCTCTGTGCAATTGGATGTCTCATGTCACTAGGGTGATACACTGAGGTTTTTACTAGAGCATGAGTGTGGGTTTTTTTAAAGGCAAAGATGTTATTTCAAATCCATCACTTTTTCCACTGGGTAGTAATTAAAATCATGAAAACTATAACCTGTAAGAAATACACTTGACATTATCTTGGGAAGTAAATTTATTTCTGTATTGCTTTAGATTCATAGGATTTCTATTACAGAGAGACAAGAGATACATTACAGTGCCTAAGTAATGTAGATGAGGATTATATAGTGAGCTATATCTATATCTAAACTTAGGCTTTTTCTCCCTCACAGTTAAATGTCTTCATTTCAATAAAAATGATTGTTACTCTACTTGAGAATACATAAACATTCAAAACATACTTTTCTTCTTTGTTTTTAGAATTAAAGCACAATTCATAGAATCATTATGGCTGGAAAAGACCTCTGAGATCAAGTCCAACCATCAACCCAACACTCTCATGCTCACCACTAAACTATGTCCCCAGCTACCACAGCATTTTTTGAACACTTCTAGGAGCAGTGATTCTACCACCTCCCTGAGCAGCCTGATCCAATGCCTGATAAACCCCTTGGTGAAGAAATTATTCCTAATGTCTAATCTGAACCTCCCCTGGCACAACTTGAAGTCATTTCCTCCTTTCCTATCACTTGTTACTTGGGAGAAGACACCAACCCCCATCTCGCTACGATCTCCTCTCAGGGAGTTGTAGAGAGTGTTAAGGTCTCCCCTGAGCCTCCTCTTCTCAAGATTAAACAACCCCAGTTCCCTCAGCCACTCCTCATAAGACTTTTGGCCTAGATCCTTCACCAGCTTCATTGCACTTCTCTGGATGCATTCCAGCACCTCAACATTCCTCTGTTTGTGAGGGGCCCAAACTGATCACAGGATTTGAGGTGTATTGAAGGAGAATTCAAGCATGCCTCTTGTGAATACTCAGTTTGCAAAATTGATTTATAACATAAAGACAATTGTAATACTACTTCTAATCCCAGCTACCCCCACCTGTCTGAAACAGAAAATAAGCATCCATCAACGTAAGGAAATAGCACTTATACTTGATTGCTTGTTTCCAAAGCATCTTACAACATGTGTTGCAGAGAGCAACACAAGGTCACGATATCCCGAGTCTCCCAGCTTGCCTGTCTGCTGGACCACACTAGTAGCTCTCTTTCAAGATGCAGACTCTTAGAGAGCTTGAAGGTCAGTTATTGTCCCTTTCCAGATGCATTCCCCCATCCCACCCCTTCTCCCTTCTCAGCTGCCTGCTGGTCCTGCAAAGCCATTCTGCTTTGAGGTTGTAGCAGCCAACTCTGTTCAAGAGAAGGAGATCTTGAGGCTGTTTCAAAAACTTTACTAGTCAACCACAATCTTTCCAGCCAGATCAGTAATTCTGAATTGCCTCTGCTTAACAAGCAGCAGACAGAGCAGGATCCTTGCTTCTCATCCCATTCCTCCCATGGGCAGAATCTCTCCCCACATCCCATCTTGCATGATGCAGTACCTCTCCCCTCGCTGAGCTCTCCAGTGCAGTCAGGGTGATGTCCTGGGATGAAGAAGTCCAGACCACAGAGGAGCCTGGATGGAAAACAGCTGAATTTCTGCTTCTGCAACTAATGGAATATTGTAACAATATTTCAAAATAGAAAATATTTATGGTCAAAATGTGTTTTTGTTGTTTGTCTAATGGCATGAACATTTTCCATGGTGGCCACCTGATTCTTTGTGAAGAAATTTGTTTACTTAGAGCCCTAATATTCTCTGTGATTTTTTCAGAGATGGAAGACAATTTCCAAACCATGCTTTATTTATTTACTATGGACTGCGTTAATTCTCTGTGTTAAATTTAAGGATGAGATGTTTGGCCTTCATATTTTGAATTTAATTCCCTGCCATATTGCCACCAGGTTTCTCCAGCCACATCCACTCAGCAAGAATGCTGTGATGGATGAGCTGCTGCTTAGACAAAGTCACCCTCTAGCTCTGCCATGGAGATACCAGTTAGTCAGCCCCACTGTGCATCCATGGGCCTGGATCTCACATCCTCACTATAAAAAGGCATTTTTAGATTAAAAGTTTGAGTTTGGATCTTTCTGTATTTGCTAAGCATCATATAAAATTGAAGCACGTTTTAGATAACATATCTTAACATCACAGAAGAATGCAAATGTCTGAATTACATGAAAAATCCATTTCTCCTCTGGGAACAAAATGCCCCTCTCCTAGTAAGCCTCTAGACCTCTTGTTTTGCTAATCTGATATAGCACTTTTTGGAGGGTTTTTTTTTAAAGAAATTCCTTTCTTTTAAAAGTAAACTGCTCTTTTTTAACTTTTGCTGAACACTAATCTTGGTAAAATCTAGTGCTCATAAAACTATGGCACTGCCCTAGGAATTTTTTTTGCAAGACTGAGTTATTTATTCCTGCTGAACTTTCAAATTACAAGCAAAATATCCTACTCTTTTCTAAAAATATCTGCTGCCAGTTACACTTAGAAATAAATCTGTCAGCAGATATCCTGATAGATGCAGACTTTGCTATTACAAGTAATAACCAGTGAGTTTGTCTTGCCAAATCTAAATTATAAATGGCCTGTTTATTTCATCCTTACCTGAGGTTCATTGAGGAGCTGTTAGATGAGGAATCATAATTTCTGTCTATTTTCCCTAGTAGCATATTGGGGTTTAATACCTTACTGAGGACATACTTTTTTAGAACAAAATTTGATTGAAGCAATATAATATAAACACCTGTTCAATTTACTTTTGAAAACTGCCAGTATAGAATTTCTACTTAAAATATTGTGAGCTTCCCTTCCTAACACCACAGGACTGTCAACCCTGCCTGCCTTTATTCCACTTGGGAACTACCAGTAGGGAAATCTCTTATCCATTTAAGGTAATTTATCTTCTTTCTACAGTAACTTTTTTCTTCTGATAAAGGCAGGGTCAAGCTAAGAGACACATCCTGTGTGAGTGGGCATAAAATGGCACTAAATCACATTTGCATTGCCATATGTTTTTCATTTAGAAAGACAATTGGTTGGGGTTTTTTTTGTGTGTGTGATGATAATTAACCCAAACAACTATCTATTTGCTTTACCTAATTTTTCTCCTAAAGGTTTTTCCAGAGTTCCTAAGCTGTGCAGTGTGTGATGATGGCAGAGGAGATACCTTGAAAACTCAGTGAGCAGTAAAACTGGGCAAGCATGAGCACTGATGGGAAGGCTTAGCAACTGGAGGGAGATACCTCCTTGGATCCAGTGAGTCTCCAGAAATACAAAGGTCCATAAGGCAGCCTCCAGAGATCCAAAGCACTCTTATTCCAGCTGATTTAATGATCTGCTCTTTGCTTAGAGATAAGAAGTGATCATCATGGCCAGGCTTCACGAACGCAGCTCTGGGGAGGGCTCCATCCA
>VWZO01012608.1:0-24098 GCA_013396975.1 Bucco capensis
CTGTTCTATGATTCTATGATTCTATAGGCAGCCATCAAGGACAATTTATGAAGTTTCAGAAGTCCCATTAGGATTAAAACGAGGGCAAGGACAAGCACAGCACGGCCCATTCACAGTAAACACTGAGATGCTTCTATCTTTGTTGCAGATGCCTGTTCCTAGAACATACCACAACAGAGAAGGAACTTAAGCCATTCCAGGTGATTAATATGAGCTCTCTCAACACATCTATGCAGTTTATGGCCTGAAAGGATGCTAGAAGTTCAAAGTAACACTGATATGATCCTCTAACCAGCTATTCAAGTACTGAGTGCTAGTTACAAGTAAGGAATATGGATTAAAACACTCGCAAAACACATTTTTATATATATGTAGCTTAAAAAAGAAAAAAAATCACACTGCACAACAGGAAAATAAACTTGTCTCCCTTTCTCATCCTTCCTTCTCCCAGGAAGGTGGGAATAAACTTCATGACTAAACTGATGCTGAAAATTCTGGAGAATAGGCACTTGGCACAGAGTTAATGGAGAAAGATAGAGTTACCTTTAATTGGAAGCTTCCACACCTTCAGGATTTTCAATACGGATGTGCATGCCCGCCCCCAGGGATTGCACCTTTTATAGATTTTATTGGTAATTAACATATTGATAACTCTAGCCAAGCCTGGCACTAGGTTTTCCAATGGCCCACCCCCGGTAGTCTTCAGCTCAGCCCCTCGGAGAGGGCCCACGTGGGGCTTGGCCCTCTTCTGTTGTTTTGTCTTCAGGGTATCTGCAGGTGGCTTGTTCAAAACACCATGTCCTTGGCGAGGCATGAGAAAGTCCAAAACAATCCCTTAGGAGCAGGCCTAGTGGCTTCTAATATGTGAACAATTCAGGAAGCTTCATATGTCTCTAATAATCCTAGAAATCTACAGAATGTGCCCCAATCTTTAGGCATCAAAACACTCCCGATTTCTGCAGTCCCACTTACATCCACAGTACAAAGCAGGCATACAGCAGATATTTGAAGTGGAGCCATTACTACTACCAAATTACTTTTAGTCCTGCATCCATTCATATTAACCTAAGGAAAACTTCCATTTCTTTCACCAACACCAGTACATTTTATAGCAAAAATAACTCACAGGAACTAGGCAATTTTGTATCTATTTAAACTATTTCAAGGCTGAGATAATCCACAACTGGTTTTAACATAAAAAGGATCCTCTAGGTTAGAGAGATACATCTGGATTCAAACTTGAAAGAAGCTTTAATACTGAAATCATCACTTCTAAAAGAATTATATGATTTACTAGAGCAGGCTGTATTGGTAGTGTTCCACCATGTGCACATCAGCATGAAAAGTAGCATCATTGTCAAGTTTAATGGGAAGACAGTACAATTTCCCTGTAGCCTGGAACTTCTTAGATAATTATTACTGTCATTATCATAGAAGACTAAAAGAAAAGCAATGTATTTCTAATGTGCTCTTGTTACTATACAGGCAGTACAAAGGTGTGGGAGTACCATTCTGAATCACCTTCCGATATTTTTGCTCACTGAACTCTTAAAAGTTTTCTCCAAAGATTAATTCAATATTAGAATTAATTTCCATCATCAGTATTCATGACTTTTACTAGCTTTTATAGAAATCATATGCAGTAAAATTTCATTGGCATTTTTAACAAAAATTGGTTTCTAATACTTAGCTTCATCTAATGAAGATTAAAGACATTATGTAGGAGACCATTATTGTCAAACATTGTCTGAGACCTTAGGGTCTCAGAATAATTAAAAAAATAATAAAAAAATTCTGAAAGCTATGTTTTCTTACAACTAATTTAAACAGAAAGAGGAAAGGTTTTGAAAAAAAACATTCTCTAAGAATATTTCACCACTGGACTTCCTTCTCAAGTACAATCTCCTACACTCAAGTAAAAAACTCACACTTACATTTCAGTAATACCAAAAGGTTTGTTACACAAAGAAAATACCAAAAGAACCATAGGAATAGCAAGACAAAACTAGTACCAGATAAGAACAGAACTGCAAAAAGCTCAGAGTTGCAGAGTAACCCACCTAAAGCTAAGAGCACAAAACTTGAGACAGTAAAAGCTACAAACTAGAGGAGCACGTAACAAGCGTTTCTATTAGACATAATTTATCTTTGCTGAAAGTCAGAAGCTTATATCAAAAGTGAAGGTGTGCACTTGAAAATCAGCGCTCTCTGCTATTAATAAAGACACTGAAAAAAGAAACTCCATAATTTACAGAGAACCATAGAAAGTCATGCTCACCTGTCTTCACTAAAACGTCGACCAACCAAAACTTTACATTTGTCTGGAGGAAGACAAGCTGCTAGCAAAGGTACTGTCCTTAACACTCGACTTTCCTGTAAAAAAGAAAAGTTACTTTTGAATAAAATTAAGGAGGGCTTCTATGATTTTTTTAATGTTTCCATTTACTTTCAAGTTCCTTTCACTAAACACACAGAAAAAAAAACTTGACAAATAACAGGGGAAAAAATATCTACAAGAAAAAACTGATGCATTCAAATCATATTCGTTTCATTGACAGTATTGACCTTAGTCTTAACTGACTTACAATTGTCAGCATAAACCTAAACTGGGCTAAGAATATTAAAACAGCAATGAAACTTCACAGAACAATAAACAATAGGCAAAAACCAGTATTAGCATTAATGTAACAGATTGGCAGGTAATGTATCTATACTGGAAAATTAGAGGAGGGCTTATTTCCACAAACAGGTCCTAAAAATAAAAGCAATGTGTGTAGCAGAACAGATAGTGTGAAGTACATATATCCCCACTCTGCCGTCACTTCACAGTATCCAGAACAGCAGCATCAACACTGCGACAAGCACTCTGTCCTGTGCCATTCAGGCTCTGTTTGTCCAGGCATTTGTCTTCATCTTTCTACCACAGATGAAGAAGGTGACTATCACGCCTGAGTGGGGAGCAGGGACTCTTCAGAACTCAAAGACTGTTAAAGAGCAGGGCTTCAGAAAGTGGAGCAAGAGGGAAGTACTGCCAGCTGAAGCTAACCATCTACCTATCAAACACAGCAAATTGTTTCCTTTATTTAATACCGCTGGGAATACACAACTACTGCAAATTGAGCTTGCATATTTAGGATGTCAATTTCCCATCACAGAAAAGACAGCATAGCTTTATCTTCCATTTAAGGAAGACAGGAAGCCAGAAAACTGGAGGAAAGTTTCAATTTATTTATTCATCACAAGAGGAACAAAGGAAGATTACTAGCTGAATCTAGCAGGAGGCCGGACACTGGAAGTCAGCTGAGGATTATGAAAGCCCTAAGCCCTGTAAGAAATGAGTTCTTACAATATTCTCAAGCTGAATGTCTCATGATTCAGACAATAAAAACCCAAATATTCCTAAACCACAGGACTGATTAATGAAAACCCAGGAGGGATCTGATCTGTCTTTTGATTTATGACATGCATATCAACAACTCGGTACTTGTGAGCATGTAAGGCCTTGATTAGCTCTCTGTCCTCTCTTGGTGGCTGATATCTTACACAAAGTATCAACGTGCAGCCGCCTATGGCTCTCACATTGTTTTGCTACCAAAACTCTATTAAATTAGTTCTATGAAGACTTTTATCACTGTTGCCTAAAACCTTCATTAATTTTACTTTTTCTGATCTATATCTACTGACCTTCTATAAATAAAATATCATGCTGTTGAAGGACTATGTTGTCCTGCTACATCCACCACCACTCTGCACAGCAGCAGCAGCTTGTCTCCTAAGAATAGATAAAGATCAAAGTACCTGAAGAGTGAAGTGCTAGCAAGGGGAGGGAAAATATCCTTCAAACTACCATTGATTTTTTCTGTCTCAGCAAAGTGGAATAACCCATCAATGCTGGTACAGTACTATTTGTCTTTACTTCATCATAATTAAATGGCATTCCAGTTCACCACTCAGAAGACTCCTTTCTTTGTAAGAATGTGAGAAGTGGTAATAAAGGAACAGGAAGGAAATCAATTATTTGTCTGATAAGCAAGACCAAAAGAGCTATTATCATTCAAAGGGAAGTCATTCAACTTTTACCTCCCATGTCATACTACTACTTTAGATTTACATTTTGTATCAAATAAATATATTCTCTTACCAACAGGAAAAATGAAATTTTCAAATCTAAAAAATGCATATTTACAGAAAGGTAAAACATAAAATTCAAAGCTGAAAGGAATGTTCTGATAAGAGAAGCTTAAGAACAACTAAGTGAAACTAGCATAAAAAAGGTTCCATTTCTGCATAATTTCTGTCATTAAAACCATTTAACTAGTCTATATATAACCTATTTATTACCATATCAGCTGTTTTCCATTTACTGATTTGAACATGAGCAGTTCCTCTATACTTCGTTCTTCTTCAGTGTTCTAATAATGACTTACAACTCTTTGTTTATTCATTATTTGACCATTGAAGCACATAAACAGAAGTAGGATGGGAGGACTTATGAGGTGAGTTGACCTTGGCTGGCCTCCAACTGCCCACAAAGTTGGTCAATTACTTCCCTTCCTCGGGAAGAAAATAAGATGACCTCATGGGTCAAGATAAAAGCAGTTTAATGAAGAAAAGCAAAGGCCTTGTGCAGAAGTAAAGGAAAACAAAAAGATTTTATTCTCTGCTTCCCATCAGCAGGAGACATCCAGCCACTTTCTGACACATAGGACCCTTACAGTCTCTTGACCACCACCAGGCTACTGGCATTTGTGCGTAGAGTTTGGAGGGACAGCCCTGATCCTGTGCAAGTTCAGCAGTAATCAAAACATCAGTGTGTTACTAACGCTGTTTATAGCCACAAATACAAAGCACAGCATGACGGCTGCTATGTGGAAAGTTAACTCCAACCCAGCCAGACCCAATACAACTCACTTCTGCCTTTTTTGTTTTCTTTTCTGGGCAGTAGAAGTAGTTTTGATTATACACCTACAATGAATGGGTAGGATGTGCTCATTAGCCTTCTGGCAGTCATCCTAGGAGAGGGACAACTCTGATTCCAAACCTGGGCAGATGGAGCTCGTTTAGCCCTGTAACGTCTTCCATCTAAGAGGTTAAACCTCCGTCCTAAGGACTTTGCTGCCAGCGTCCCAAGCTTGCTAGGCCCTGCCAGATGAACCTTAGGATTAAAGGGTGGGTCCAGCTCTGCGCATCCTGTGTCCCACCTAAAAAAAATCCATAGCGCAGGCTCGAGGGTGCTATCCACTATCCTCTTTTTATCAGCGCACTTGGAAATGGCGCTGATGAGGAGCGTGGCTGGAGCCCTCCCTGGATCTTCATTTGCGAAGCCTAGCCACGATGACAATAATGAATGGGACATTTCCAACTAATAAGAGTATTTATTTAAGCAAGCAGATACATATTTCCTCTATTTTTGTTCATGGATTTTCAGGACAATTAGCAAAAAGTTTCCCCTCATATTTGATTCATACTGTTCAATAAGGAATACTATATAGAAGAAGTATTATAATAAGCAATTCAAAGCTAATTTCTGGCATTGGATCAATATACAAACGAATTCAATACACACCTTAGCACTGAAAATTCTTACACTTAGAGAAAGAAAGAAGGCAGGAAAGCAGAACAACATAAACAGATAATCCTCTGCTATGTCTTAAGGATTCTGTCCTGACCTATCACTCAGGTTTCAAAAAGTACATAACGGCCTACACTCTGCTGGAGATCACTTCAAGGATCATAAAAGGCAAAGGTAAGACAAATACATACAGGAGTTTGTACACGTAGCTATGCCACTGACCTGACATAAGGTCCATTACAGCAGGCATGAGAGAGGAAAAATAGTAAAATTATTTTATTTACTTTTATATATACATATGCACAGAAGAAAAAGAAAGAAATTAGGCCAGGCACATAACTCCTTCACATTTCATAGAATCATAGAATCATTTGGGTTGGAAGGGACCTCTGGAGGTCATCTAGTCCAACACCCCTGCAGTGGGCAGGGACATCCCCAACTAGAGCAGGTTGCCCAGAGCCCTGGCAAGCCTCACCTTGAATGCCTCCAGGGATGGGGGCCCCAACCACCTCCCTGGGCAACCTGTTCCAGTGTTCCACCACCCTCGTTGTAAGGAACTTTTTCCCAATATCAAGTCTAAATCTACTCATCTCCAATTTAAAACCATTGCCCCTTGTCCTTTCACTACAGGCCTTTGTAAGCAGGCCCTCTCCAGCCTTCTTGGAAGTTCCCTTTAGGTACTAGAAAGTCACTAGTAGGTTCCCTCAAAGACTTCTCTTTTCCAGGCTGAACAATCCCAGCTCCCTCAGCCTGTCTTCATAGGAGAGGTGTTCCAGCCCCCTGATCATTCTCATGGCCCTCCTCTGGACCTGCTCCATCAGGTCCATGTGCTTGCTGTATTGTCCTGAGGCTGGGTTTGGGATATTGTGTTTCTATATACTTAATTTTTTAATTACTCTCATTATAAACAATGGTACACTAACACTATTCAGAAAACAAGTATTTATCCCTTGACACAGAACGCTGAATTCCATTTGAATTCTTTCACAAAACAAGATCTAATTAATTCATGAACCTCTTAAGCAAAAGGGATGGTAGGATTCCTCATTTGGGATTCATTGCTCTGCAACAAGTGATTTCTCATTCTTTCACAGTACCTGATACCTGCACAAGTCTATCTGGCACCATGGCCTCTGGATTGTAAGAATGTGGAGACACTGCGACATTAATCAGAGCACAGGAGATGTTGTTCTTGAAATCCTGCATTGCCGTTTTGCCTGAATACATGTCTCAAGAGCATCATTTGACCATAGTTGGTGGTTTACTTCACTGCACTGCAGAACTTCCAAAGCCAATAAATAATGAAGCACATGGAGGGTGACAGTTGGTACTTATGTGCAGTAGGGGAAGATACTCACTATCTAGTTAGTTTAACAAGACACATTTGAAACAGACTCTAAGAGTGTATCTGTAATGAAATGGCAGACTGAAGGATCAGATACAATCCAGAACGCTTATCTGCCTTCAAGATTTATTGTATTTTGAGTTTGAGCAGCTACAGCAAAGCGAACTTATCTTTTGTCAGATATGCTTCTGCTGTTCTGGAGTCAAAAGCACCACCTGTGAGTGTCTAAGACAAACATTTTCAAAGATCATTGTAAGAGATCCTTAGCTTCCCACAATTTGTTTGGATTTTTCTGTGATAAGCCAAATGCCCTTGTATAGCCAGATAGTTAAATTTTTCCTCTTGGAAAGATTGTTTCCAAATACAGTGGTCTTCCAATACTAGTTGTCCTGGAGTGATTAAAATTTAAGAGTGTACGTCATGCTCCCTTTTGAACTTTTGAGTTTGGATATGGACAATGTTTCTTTAAAAGAAAAGGACTCAGTAGTTGAACTCTTTCCCCCCCCCCCGAAAGAATTTGCCAGGAGGAGCCGAGAAGCTGATAAGNTCCTCTCAAAAGATTGTTCTTTTGACCCTAGCTTCTGGCAAACCAGGACACTAGTTTATCATGTGAATTATCATTATGGAAGATACACAAGTGGAGAAGTTGCATCCCATTGCAACAGACAACTGTTGTGATTGCCAATTAATAAAATGGGTATGTAGCCTTTCAGAAGGACACTAGAATGGTGTATGAAATATAAAAAGAATCTGGGAACTTCTAATAAAAAAAAAGTCATGGTGGAGAATGACTCAGAAATTCAACACAATTCAAATGCCAGTTCAAAGGTCTCTGGCACATTTTTAAACTTCTTTTTTCCAGAAAGTGACTCAAGCATATGTAGAAGTACTTTTGAAATAAGTAATTCAAAACAGTATTCTTATAAGCAGGCAACTAAAAATCACAGCTTTAGCATGTAGAGACCAATTAGGCCACAGCTTCTGTTCCGTTTCTCCGTAAGTGAACAATTGTCTCTAACATGCTCTTTTATATTCTCCTTAAGTTTCTTCAAGCAAATACTTTCTCCATGCTAACTAAGCTACCAAATAATGCTAAGTAAACAGCTGGATCAGAAGAGTACAGGTTTCTGAACTCCACAGTCTAATTTGTAGACCCACTGTCCATCCAAATCTGTGTAACTTCAGTCCAGCTTCTAAAACTCCTACAATCTACCACCATACTCCATTGTTAACAGACAAGAAAACATCACAACAAATTTTCTTATTAGGTAAACCAAAAACCATACTTCTGAAGCTACATTATAGTTGTGCATTGGCTAGACAGCCATGGTTACCACTAAAATGAATTCCTTAGTTCATATTTTTAGCAGAACACTAACAGCAATAAAAGACCACTACTGCAAACAAGCACATCCCTCTCTGGATCAACTCGGAGTGTTTATGTGAGACAATATGTCCAGATTAATTCTTGCAATTTGTACCAAGGCAAGTAGACTTCAGCTTCTAGCAGGGCTATTCAGATAATAAAATATTTCTTGGGAACATGGAAGCCACAGAAATAAGGTGTGATTTCAGAAGATAAAATAATCTAGAAGGACTGAATAAACTCAGGTGAACTGGCATTTCAATCATCCAGGTTACCAGGAAGAAACATTATATGATGTTAACAGCACAGCTGTTTCTTCTTGCCCACATTTACTGCATTAAGATTCTAGCTGGACTCCAGCAATTACCACAGCCTTACTCACCTCTGCTGGATGCTGAATGATATACAAGCAGGTGGAGACCTTTAGTGGATGAACTGGCAGGAACGGACATAAACACACCTTCTGAGGACGGCTACATGACAGAGGAGAGTGAGAGAACAATAAAAGTAATCAGTAATTTATGAAAGATGGCATAAATAAATTGTACATAAAAACCACATCCCAAGAGGCACACTAAGAACTTCCCCTTATGACACAGTATATTAAATCTTATGGAATTTTCTGCTTGAAACTTCTTCTGTTTCTAAAAATAAAGGAGCAAGGTTTTCACTGAAACAGAGTTTTGAGAACAGTGTTCAGACCCCACCTGTGGTCTGGTACAGATTAAAGCACTCTAAAATCCTTTCATCATCTTCAAGAGGAACAAGTTATTGGTATCCATACCCCAATCACAGAAGTCTGTAACTGCTTTTCATGCCAAGTTAGTGTTTCAACAATTTAATTAAATATTATCATTGATGTTAATTTATACTACATAAAAAAATAGAAGAAATGTATAATTATGTTATAACAGAGTAATTACAATAGACAATTTTAGAAGTATACACACAAAAATCCCAGTCATGCTATATTTATGATTGGGTTCATTTTTTGTAATTCCATCTAGACTGAAATATGTAGTAGACATGTAATGTGAAAACAAAATGTCCTTATCAGGAACTTATAATTTAAGTCTGAAAAAAGAAAATAAATACTATCTAAAATTCTCTAGTGCACTGCATGTAGCTGTTAAAATAACTAGCAAAGAAACTATATCTAAAGAAATGCACCTAAGTATTGCCTGGCATGAAGCTAATACACTGAAAGATCAAGAATAAACAGAAGCAAAGAATTAAGCTCAAAGTTATACATGCAATAACTGAAACTGTTATACCAAAAACACACACATATGCATGTGCACACACAGAAGTCACTCTAGCTACTCACATACATTATCCAATAACTCAGAAAAATGAAGGATTTATCTAACAGTGAACCTATTACCAGTATTCACCACTTAAAATCATACCATCCCTGCAATTCTCTAAGGTTAAAAAATATGAAGTCAGGATTTTCAGCAGAATGCTCAGGACTCAGAGCGCAAGTTCACTCACATCCTCCTTGTAATCTTTATTGCTAACAGTTAATATGTTGGTTACACATAACAGACAGCAAGCAATCACTGCAGTAGACATGATATACAGAAGTGAATCCTGAAGACAGGTCCAGGTCAAGCTCATGGTGAGCCCAACCAACACAGCACTTGCTTATCCACAAGAGCATGCACCCAGGCAAGTCTACTAAGTAATGTTGCAGTAATCCATACCAGTATAACTGTTCCCTAATCAAACATTAGTACATACCAGTAAATGGCAGCACTACAAAAAGTCAGTACTAAGAGATAAACCTCCTCTTTAAGAGTTGACAGACTGTGTTAATTTAAACCCCTCACAGCTACTGAGGCACGGAAACTGTTCCCTTCTTCATAGCATAAAGTTAAAGGTTATCCCATATCATTCTAAGTCCACAGCAGTGGCAGGAGTGTTGAAGCAAGGGAAGGAACTGGCTCTAATCAAAATAAGAATTGGGAAAAGTATTTCAAAACACTTAGACCTAAAGACCCACGGCCAAGAAATCAGCCTAATGAGAAAATGGAAATTATTCTTATACACTCCTCTGGTATATGTTTCCAGTGGCCCGTTGTCTGTCTTTCCTTTGCTCTTCTAGTGCTGGTATTTTCCTGTTGCTAATCCTGCATAAATTTGGCACATGCTGTTGTATTAATGAACAGGCTTTGGGCCTAAAATTAAGTACTCATTAATTTCACTATTCAGTGGGCTATTCCAGAGACCTTCACTGTTGAACGAACTAAAAACAACCTTGCTTCCAGATCTGTGGGTCAAATTTCAGAGGTCCTCCAGCACTATACTACTGTTTTTTTCCAAAATGTTCTCATGTGTGACTAATTCAACCAGAAATTTCTGAAAACAGTTTTGTTAACAACTTGGAAACAGCAAATAACCCCAGAGGCTGTTTGTTGCCTGTGCCCCAATTGTTAAGTAGAATCTAATTCTCTTTTTGATCATCAGATTTAGTGGAAATTCAATTTTGCACTAAGTGTGATTCCTTAGTTTCTCCCCATTATTAAATGGCTGATTTCACTTACGAGAGAAGTTGTTAAAAGTTCTCCCCATTATGGCATTTTCTACTGAGAGAATAAGGCACAAAAATCTACGATACTAAGCTGTTCCAAAACAGTTAGCAGATGACTTCAATCCAAAGAGTTGCATTGTTCACTAGTTTTTATAAGCAGATGGAAACAGTTTCCAGTGATTTCTGACCTCAGGGTGTTTTACTGTAACAAAATTGGCTACAAGTAACTTACTTATTTTCAAGTCTCCTTTTTGCACGTCTTCTGTATTTTCCACACTGGCTTGGGTTTCTCACAGGTAGTGTTTTAAGCTTTGTTAACCTCACACACAAAAAAAAACCACCCAAAAAACCAAAACAAACCCAAACCCCAAACCAAAAATGGAAATTACCTAGAAGGCACACATTTTCAGATAGTTACAGAATAAATTTTAGCTATAATTTGATTTGTAGGGTGCAGAGCACAAATCATGACAAATAAAATACTTTCCAATATCATTTAATTACTTACATATGGTTATACATTACTTAACTTTAAGCACCCAATTAAGTACCTAATTATGTTGAATACACACTTTTACAACATCATCCCGGGGTCACAAGACTTATTTCTCTACTTGTACTTTAGTACCTAATGGTTATTTTACTGAGGCAAAAAAAAAAATATTCCTATGTGAAACTGACATTACCAGCCTACCTCAGTTGGAAAGGAAGCACTGCAGAACAAGAGAAGTTCTGTTCCACCACCACAAAAGACTCCTTTGCTCTGAGAAAGGCCACCTAGGCAGGAAAGGCTTTTTGTTTTTTTCTTTTATTTAAAGATTCTGCTGCAGTCTTGCTCTACATATGTAGCTGATGTTACAGAAGAGTAGGGGCAGCACCAGGGAACTCATTTAATGATGAATATCCATTTTCTTCCATTTCTGGAAAAGAAAGTAGCAATCTGCTCAAGACAGGAACAGTAGTAGTAAGAATATTAAGAAAAAGGTTTGTAGGTGGGGATTAGAATTTGAAGTAGGATAATTTTTACAGTATTATTCACCAGCATGCAATTTCACTACAGCTCAAAGCGACCTAGTGGGTTCTTGCCTGTTTTTCAATACAGCCTTGCTAGTTTAAAAATTTATGATGAAGTAACCAAAGTAACCTGTCACACTGGTGGTAATAGAAAAATAAAAATAAAAAAATTAGAATCATTCTGTGTCTTGCAATAGTGTTCCATATGCAAAAGACAGCGATGTACATGAAAAGATTTCTCATCGCTTTTATCTGTTATTCACATCTAAATTAATGGCATTCAGATTCAGAACAAGACAGTCTCTTTTCCTAGTGGAACTGAATCTGGACAGTGGACTGTGCTGTACATACTGTGGTGTCATGTTTACTGTGATTACTATTTTCTGGGCAGAAATACTCTGAAAGTGAATATGCAGCAGCCTGGAAAATAGTGAGCTAATTCTGAAACTCTTTCCAAGTCTTTGAATGACTTTCCTACAAATATAAATGTCCTCACTTGCTTCAGGACTAACTTTTGCTTTCTTACAGCATGTTTAAAGGGCTTCTGAAACCAGTCACCATTCTGGGAATGAAAATGAGTGTACTCTTACAGACAAATTCAGAAAACTAAGAGGTAGGCAACTCAAAGATTTTAACCCCAAGGAAGCAAAGAATAATGTTGCAATTTTATAGTCAGCATTTGTAGATGTTTCTAGGGAAAGATACAAAGAGGTTAAGGGTGACAAATACATGGTCTAGAAACCACACTTGCAATGTTAAAATAAAGAGGAATTTGATGTTTTTAAACTACTATCACTCGTGGCAACATTTTCATGTTCCAATACATATCGCCAAGCTCAGGCCCCAGACTGTATTTTCACAGGAACATGCCTGCCCAAATAGAAATGGCTGCTTCAAGTAAATCAGATTTCTCTGCTGTTTAGGTAAAATCACCGGGGTTTCAAGGTCAAAAGCCACCTGAGAAGTCTGGAGAAAAGCCAAAAAGTTGCCATATATTTCTTTTATAATAATGTTTTAATACACACTTTATACTAACATAAATCCATTACACACATGTATTAACACAACATTCAGGAGTTCTACAGAGCTGTGTTGGAAGCTTAAAGGCACAAGCCCATACATTTCATAAAATCTGAGAACAACTGATATTTTTGCTAGTTTCATGTTATGGGACAAACACAAATTAAAAACCATTTTAAGATTTTTATTTTGCATTCTCCACCTTAACCAGTAGAGCTGTAGAAGGACCTTAAAAGAATGAGTGGATTAAGTTAAACATAGATAAACATAAAATAATGCACTTAGGAAAAAACAATCCTAACCTAATATACAGAAAAACCCTAGGGTATGAGGTTAATATGACATGACATTCAGGAGTAAGACCTTATAAATAAACAGTTTTGTGAAAATGGCAGTTTAATGCCTGGCAGTTCTCAAAAATGCAGATCAGATGTTAAGTGTTACTAGGAGAGAATGAAAGAATTAAACAGGAAACACTATTAGGCCACTACGTAAACCCCCTGGTTTGCACTCTGAGTTAAAAAAAAGACTGGAGAAGCCAAGTCAAAAACAAACATGAGGATTAATTTCTCATGCCAAGGGTCACAGATCTCCTTGTTAACAAACACTATGGAAACAAGAATTTTCCATGGGTTCAAGGGAAACCAGAAAAAAAACTGTGAAAAAAAATCTATCAGATATGGAAACATCACCAGTGAAGGTACAAAGCCACAGCAAACTCAGAAAGTCCCCTGAGCTAAAGGTAGTTGGAGAAAGGAAAGAATTATCAGCATACACTTACTTTCTCTTCTTTAGATACATATGTATCCTTACTACTGCATCTGTTCATGGCTGGTGACAGTATGTTGTGCAAATGGACATTTAACATGCTCTGGTATGGCCATTCTTCTATTCTCAGTCATTCTATACCATTATAACTAAATTATAGAACGCCAGTTGCTGTGGTTTGAGATTGCCTAGCTGTAGTTTTCCACTTTGGGGATTTTAGCTCTAAAGTTTATCTGTCTGTAGTTCTGTATTTCTCTGGGCAAAATCATACGGCCCCTTTAGGGTAGCCTTGATCAGCATCTTAAAAGGTATCTGCTGGTTTATATTGTGTTTCTGCTTTCCCTTGCCCTATATCTACACAGTATGTGACCTGATATAATTGCAACAACTTTCATGGGTGATAAGAAGCCACTCCTATTGTATGAGAACCTCTCTCTCTTGCACTGAACCGAGGTGAAATAATGGATTACCTCATCCTCTTCATGGCTGAGGCCCAACTGGCAAACCCAGGACCAGTGCAGCCAGGAGAAGGATGTGGTATTCCCTGCAGCTCTGCTGATAATAGGCATAGATCCTATGGAAGAGTCAAATTGCCATGATCATCAGCTGAACTGCACACTGAACACAGGCCTAAAGTCCACTCTAAGTCTGCACAGTACACTTGAGATTTGTGAAAACCTGCCCATCCTCTGATCCTAATAAATGAGTCAAATATAAAGCAGAAACTCCATAGCTGATGTGCCAAATACACAAGCCCTGCTGATCTGCTTTAACTGAAGCTCACATACGCTTTTAAACTAATAAGAGGGAAACTGTGAACTGTAACACTGAAATAATAAATAAAGGAACTACTTGTAGTTCTTCCTCTTCATTTGTTTTAAAAGTGAAGAGGATGAGCCAATTCAATCATTACCCTGTTTCAGTTATTATGAGCTGCCCTTTTTTTCTCAGTAGCAGGTTGTTTGTAGGTAATGTGGTAATTTTAAGGCACTACAAGATGGCTGCATAACCATGTATTACCATAAATATTTCTACGTAAATATTTCTCACTGTTGCAGTGCCAATAGCCCTTCAGTACCATGTTCAGATAGCTACCCCGGAGCAAAAAAACAACAAAATATCATCTCTGCTGTACTTCAGATTTAATTATAAAGTTCATGGTAATTATATTTTGTTGTTCTAACTCTCCTGCTTGCATTACTATACTTCTAAGATGTCTACTACTATCCTCAAAACCATTAAAATCAGCCAGCCGACAAAAGACTTACTCCCACAGATAAGATCACAAAATACAAGAATAGTAAGAAGCAAAATGTGATACAAGCTCATCCTTTTTTAGTCTCCGTCTTCTAATTACATGCATACCAGCTCTTCAATTTCTCTTTAAAGTCAGTTTTTGAAAGCTTTCTGAGATGTGCTACAGCTCTCATGAATAGAAACTCAAGCAGCCATCAGCATTGTTTAGGCTTCTTCTAGGTTTATTCTGAACATTCTTTACTCATACAAAATTTCTGATGCTTAGCTCAATAGTATTTCCTCTGAAAAATCAGGGAAAGATTATTCTGACTTCATCATATTCTAGCTTCCATCTTTTCCTCCACCGTCTTTCAAAAGACTTTGGAATTCACTAGTCATAAGGCATAAAAATTTAGAACAAATTCCTACAAACTTCATTAAGAGTCAACAGCCACATAAATTAAAAATGCAGTATCAGAAACACAGGTGGACAGAGTATTGAGAACATTAAAAAAGTACTTCCTTCTCCACTTGGTAACCTGCATAGCACCAGCATGCTGGCAAGAAAAAACAAACAAACAAACAAACAAAAAACAACCCAGACATACTACTGAGGTTTTGCTTCCTAGGAGAAGTTAAAAACAAACAAAACAGGTGTATGGTTTGGCTTTGGGGCTTGTGTTTTTGAGTGGTTGGGAGAGTTTCTATTTGTTTTTTTTTCATTTTCGGCTTTTTTTTTTTAAATGGTACAGTCAGTGAATCTGATAGGCACAGTCTGAAAATCACTTGGGGNCAGTGAATTTAATGGAATATATCCCAGTTTCCTGAGTAAAATGATACATTTAATGGAGAAGCCTCTAATACAAATCATAGAAAACTATTTGTGACTTTTGAATTATAGACATAATTACTTTTTAAGTTATAAATTTATATGTACACTGACAAAACAACTTTCAAAACTGATGATATCTGCTGATTAATCAACCTGCATTCCTGGACAAAACACACAAATATACTTTCTCATCCCCAGCTCTGCAATATACTTTCTCATCCCCAGCTCCTCAACCTCTTTATCAAGAATTTAAAGAGTGCAAGACTAATTCTTCTGCTAACCTCCTCTGTAAAAATGCACACAGAAATTATATTCTGTTCAAGGAAAGTTCATACACAACAGGAAAAAAATTATTTCCATGTTACCTGTCAACATGCATCAACTACTTTGCAAATCACAGAATCATAGAATGGTTTGGGTTGGAAGGGACCTCTGGAGGTCATCTAGTCCAACACCCCTGCAGTGGGCAGGGACATCCCCAACTAGATCAGGTTGCCCAGAGCCCTGTCAAGCCTCACCTTGAATGCATCCAGGGATGGGGCCTCAACCACCTCCCTGGGCAACCTGTTCCAGTGTTCCACCACCCTTGTGTCGAGGAACTTCTTTCTAATGTCCAGTTAAAATGTCCAGGAAAAGCTACTGCAGCACTACATTTTAACTTAATTAAAATGTCAGACTAAGTTTAGCATTTTGCATCAGAAGAGATTAAAGACAGTACCAGTACAAAGACAGCACAAATTTCCAAAGCGCTATGATCATAAAAGTGACCAATACTGGTTACCACTGTATTTGACAAGTTAAGTTTCCAGAGGACTTTTCTGACACTTCCACAGTTGACAAAACATATCATCTGTTCTTCTTGCCACAAGACAACATACCAAGCTTAGTCACATTATAAAGAGGCATGATACACAACAGAAGCATCCAAAATGCAAGACAGTATTTTTAGGCAAAAGCTGCCTTTGAACCAACCTAGCATTCCACCACTGGAACCATCAAGGGCAGGGGATGCAGCCGCAGGAGAAGGTAATGGGATGGGGTCAGAGATACATCACAGAATACGTATAGAAAGAGGTTCAGAAAGTCAGACAAAACCATCTCCCTGTCTTGCAACAAGGGATGCCTTGCTGGTTATCAGCTAAAAGATCACAGCACTGTTTCCCAGCATTCAGATTCCCCTGGCACCAGCTCTCAGCAGTTCTCCTGCTCCTATGCGTAATGGTGACTCCATCAATTTGAAAACTAGTGTTGTTTTGCAAAATTGAAACAATCCTGGAACTTTGCCCAGAGCAATGGACTTCAGAAAACCCAAAGTATAAGGCAGTTAATTGACAGAGGCATCAAGCAGTTAACAGCAGAGACTAAGTGCAAAAGAAAAAACCCATTTGCATCTGTTTCATGAATAGCTACATTGTACATCTTATCCCATGAGCACGGGAACAAAAAATTCCCAGCGGGGAAAAGAGGCATAAAGAAACACTTTTTGGTTCATAAAATCCCAGAACCACTATTCTTACCAGCCAAGAAGTATCACTTTACAGTTGCCCTGTATTTATACTGATCCCCAGGCATCTGTTCTTCACTACTGTTCAACCCTCCACCACACAAACCTCAGATATGACCAATTTGTTCTGAGTATGATTTACTGGCACAAATCACTATTTAAAATAATACAGCTGTAAGGCCATTCACAAGCAGCTCTCAGGTCTTTCATCAGCATGCTAAGCACAACTGTGTGCTTTACTGTTACTGAACAACTAAACAAAAGTTCTTCAGCCACAGATCTAAAAAAAAAAAAGGGAAGAAGAAGCAAGACAACATTCAGCTCCACTCAACAGGAGAAAACAAACTTTGGCAAAGTAACTGGTGTTCAAAGCAAGAGCACAGACTATATGTAGTCCCATTTCAATACTTACTTTCAGTGTAATCCGACAGAACTCAGGAACTATATCCTGAGCTCTTACAGAAATAATGTGGCAAAATGTATCTCAAAAGGCAAAATCATTGAAACTGTCCTCAAGCAAGTCTTAAATAAGCTGATTTTGAGGTTGGAGTTTTCTGCTGTTGGCACCCAGCAACTGGAAATGGGATTTACATTACCAAGTCATTTCTTTCTCAGCACCAAACAGCTATCAGTTTGTAATGATTTTCAGCCATAGCTCAACTGGTCTGGATTTGAAGAACTGTAGCAGAATATCTGAAAAGCCTTACTTACAAAGATTACAACATGTCATTCTTTGTAGATTTAAGACTACAACTGGATGAAAAAGGCAACTCTCTGGAGGTAAAGAATAGAAGCGGCCATTTATTTCACGACAACAGCAGAGTTCTCATTAAGCACAACATTCCTGCCTTTTGGACAATTACATCAGCTAGTGCGTTTCTTGAAATATCAGGTAAATAAGTAAACATACACACACATTTTCTGGAGAGGGATATAGATATTTGTAAAAATATCTAAAATTAGTAAAGAAAAAAAACTCTTCCCTTTCAAGTATTTGGTAGTTCACGTATCATTACAAACGTCCCTTCCACTTCACATTATCATATTTTTCATGGTGGTTTTGAACACTAAGTAAATAGTACAACAGATTTTCTTATTAATTGAAAACACAGTTTTATCTAGAGAACTACCACCTAGTGAAGTGGCTTTTATGGAGAAGTTTATAACACTATAGTGACAGGCAATTATGTTAGAAGTATTTTAATTTAATTTGGACGTATCCCTTAGACTTTGACATTATAATAGAACAAGATTAGTACCCAACAAGATTAACAGATTCACTAGTACAGTATTTGTATGAATGCTGTATATTAAGTGTAAGTCATCCTGAAGGAGTGTTCTTTTATATATTTTCATGGTGAAAGTGTACAGGCAAAAATCAATATATTTCAGAAATATGGGCAAGGTCCATTCTGCTTTTATTAAAGGCTCAAAGTTGTGCAATTTTCTGATGTGATCACTTCACAAGGGATATAACCTTTTGCCTGACCAATTAAATCATAAATAAAGAACAAACAAATAAGTTTTGTGATTTGGGTGGGGTTTTTTTATGTCTGGAATGTTCACAGTAGCTGTACAAGGCTAATCTGAACATATTAAAAACAACAAATATCTTCCAGTCCTATAAAAGAGAACAGATATAAAGAAAAAAAGAACAAAGTATCCACCCTGTATATTTTCCTAACTTATTATATGGAAGCTGACCTTGGCAGGAAGCTTTCCTTGCAAATAACTGAAATTAACAAATCAATAGGAGAACACTCTTTCAACTGTTTCAGCTGTTTACATTAAAGTTGGCCATGGTTTCCACTGTAACTAATAGGAGTAAATAAAAATAGCATTTCGCTTATGCAGCACTCCAGTCATTAGAGAAAGGCCAGGAAAGCCAAAAACTAACGAGGCTGAGATTGTTGACATTTTCATGCATCTTGGCTCTTCAGTCTAGCAAAATAGCTGGCATTCTGACAAGCTTGATACCAGACAGTTAGCAGAGCTTTAAATTTGTTGAAGAAGGTGAAGTGGTAATGGCATTTAAAGCAAGCCACTGAGACATTAAGATTAAGAAATTAAACTGAAATTTTACATTGCCAGCTTTGTAATTCCAAATATTTCTCCGAAGTTTAGAGGCTGTCAAAAGAAAAGACAAACCAGAAAAATTCTGTAAGCAGCACTACAGCAGTACATTTTTTTTAATGTTTGCTTCAAATTGAAGAGTCATGTGTCCTCAAATGCTTGTTAGAGTATTAGCCTTTGAAATAATAATTACAAAATGGGAAACTGTGCCATTGGCTTTATGTGATAAAGTTCAGTCCAGTTATGGTTTATTGAAGTTGACATGCAGCTTGTTTTAAAGATGGTTAAGAAGTGCCTTTATCTGAAAATGCTGCACGAAACCGTTTCCAGCATAAGAATATAAAATGCTTACAAAAATAAACACTGTCAAAGAGACTATCTTGAAGTTTTCATTTCTAACCTTTCCTTAATTTATATTTCTCCTTTGATTTTAATTCAATCTGAACGTTGCATAGGCAGTATTTTACAAAATCCAGTTATACAACCTGACCTATTCCCCTTCCTAAAGGCTTAAATACAAAAAAGTCTGAGCAGTTACTTAAATAGAATTAAAGCTGTCACCTATTTACCTGCAACAACATAAGGTATTACGAAGGTCTTCCCTAAAGTTGCCTAAAATACTTCCATTATCTTTTTTTCTTGACTGGAACTGAAAATAAAAAGCTGGAAACTATCTTAAAGGCAGGAACTGCAACAGGGCAGAGCCACTAAGCTATAAAACAGTCCACAAAAGCAAAATTTGTAATAACACAGAAGGTAATTGCTGTATAGCTTCCTTAGCAAGGGCCACAAAGCTGAAACCCAACCTGCTGCTGCCAAGCAGTGGGTGCCCTCACCACAGACAGGCTGCACTGTGCCCACCACCTCCCACTGCTGCACCTGCTCCTCAGTGGCTCCAATATCAGGAAGCCTTAAAACAAAAAAAGCCATTCAATATTAAATTTTATTTAATATCGTGGAATGGTATTTTAGTAAGCATTAACACACTCACCAAGAATTTGTATTTTCAGCTTCTCATTCAGCTAGTGACAAATAATTATGTAAGTCTTAATTGTACATGTACACAATTACTCACAAATTTTATTACATTTTTACACATATTTGCCAGACAGATCAGACCAGTGAATTGCTAACACAGAAGTATATTCTGTATTTCCACACAGAACAACATAAAAAACTGATAAATTAGAGAAGCACCACCACAGCCTAAGGCAAGTTTGCTTCTGCCTCCTGCTCAGCCTGTTTTCAGCAGAACAGTAGGGTTCTTCCAAAGCAAAAATGGCATGACTCTGCTAGCACCAAGATTTCATTATAACCCAGAGGATGACCAAAAATACACTACACATAGAACTTAGACTTCTGTAGAGCAGATGATCTGGTCCAGTCTGCCAGTACTAGTGGGCAGAGCCCTCTCTTTGGTTTTGTGTCTGCTAGGCTTGCTAGACCCCTACCTACCTGCCCCAAAGAGCCTTCCCATGGAAGACCCTCAGAAATTTTGACTACCCTGCCCTTCGTTCCCCTATCTTTCTGAGTCTGGTACCTTTGCATAAGGGAACACAGGATCTTTTGCACCATATGTGGAATAAAGGTCACAATGAACATTGCAGAGAGCCAGGGCAAAGGCAGCTTGAGCAGCTGAGGGGTTAAGACACTGGTAGCTGGAGGTAGTATGAGAACATTTCACCTTCATTCAGTGATATAATCACCAACTGAAGCTGTGTAAATGTGGTCTACAAAGCTGAAGTTCAATTGCTTAAAATATTCATGTATTGTTGTTTTATTACTGTTAGTTTCTTGATCAAAAAATTAAAAGTCATAATTACAACTTATCATTAAGGGTAATCTTGCAAGAATCTATACAAGCAAAAAAAAATTCTAACATTAACTTTCCACGTCACAGCTTATGAAGTTTTCAAGTTTTTATTTGACGTTACATCCACAGCATTCTCTTGTTCTGAAAGCAAAGAACAAGTATCAAGAAAACTAACTTCTATCTCCACATAATCAATAGGTCTTTTAATATTTGAAATTTAGGTCTACCTATGAAACTTTGCCTTATTTAATATAGCATTTTAAAAAGAGAGTCCTTTGGCACATATACTTTGTTTGCTAATAGCAAAAAAAGTCTAAATTCCAGTTTGAAACAAGTGGATGAGAAAGCGGAGTTAAATTAAAAGCTTAGTTCTGCACCATTTTTTTAATGAAAGCAGGTTCAGTACCCACTTTAAAAATATCTACATTTTTGTATCTCTTACTGCACATAACAATGCCATATCCTGACACTTAGAGCTATGTACTAAAGGTTATTTGTGAAAGAAAGAAAAACAAACAAACAAACAAAAAAACAAAGAAAGAAAAAATAGGGAGTGAAATCAGGTTTTTGCTATACTTTTCTCTGGCAAAAAAGACGAAATCACAGTAGAAAGCCCATTCCAATCTACATTTAGCTTTAACATAACAGTGAATGCCTTCTATCAGACAAAATTTCTTTAAAGAGTACATACTCCTGTTAAAAAGGAAAGTCTACCATTCTCTGCAGTTTATTATCAAATGAATGTAAGCAAAAATTAGTTAATGAGCTTCATATAATTAATAACCTGTGTTAGGAAAATGGTTAAATATGAAACAGAGTCTTCAATTAAAGTATTCTAGTGTACTATTCACTTTTGCCATAGATGGTAGAAAGAGTTGTGTTTATGCATTCAGAGAACTTCAGTGTAACTCAACATTATAACACCATGAAGAAAGGGCACTGTGTAAGCAATGTTCTGTTCAGAAGACCTGCTGATACCTCTTAGCTATAAGAGTACAATAAATGCTACACTACACTCTAGCGTCCTATTTCTGAATAGCAGGCACTTCTGTCGAACACATTTTCACTTTGATTTGCATCTGGCACTAATCTTATTAAAAAGTAGTCAACCGGTTTCCTGGCATAATGCAATGAAATAAAGTATTTTTTAAAAACTATACCTGTTATGAAACAGTAAGCAGTTATTATGTTTCATTAAAATACGTTTACTTTTACTGAACACACAATATTTTATTTATTTAGCCAGGCATCAAGTTTAACTATTCTAAAGCTTTTTGAGGATACTGTAAGATTGTGGTTTCAAGGTATACAACCAATTCAGCACGAGTAGTTTTAAATGCTGAATATGGCAGTCACCACATCAAGCCCCAGAACCAAATTGATTTGTATCTGATAACCACTCAAGGTGCTTTGCAGGTAGCATTTCTTTGGAAAAATACCTTACAATAATACTTTCTTTTGAATAAGAAAGCTAGGAGTTTGTTGTGTTGATGAGCTTTTCTTGTGTTACTTGGAAACACTAGCTTTATAACTAATGTATTATAATTGGCAAGCATGCTCATAAAAGTTAACAAAAACAAGGTCAGACTGCACCTTAGTGCCTCATTAAGAGGCTGAAGGGATGGGATGGAACACAAAAGTAAGATTTTTGCACTGAGGCAATTAGCATTGCCTTGTCTGAGAGGCCCCTGGTATTAACTCAGACAGAGCAGAACAGTAGAAAGCTATAAACAGACTCATAAAATAATTCAGATTGGAAGGGTCCTCCAGAGGCCACCCAGGCCAGCTTCCTACTCAAAGAAGAAACAATTTCAAAGGCCTTGAGCTATCTGATCTGAGCACTTCCAAGGATGGAGACCCCACAGTCTCACCAGGCATTGAGTAACTTGATTTTGTGTCTTACATGGAAACATAGCTACACTCCCGTTGAAACAGCCAGGATACACTGGACCTCTCTGGCCACCAGGGCATGTTGCTGACCCCTTCTCAGCCTGCTGCCCACCTCGGTAACCTAGTTCTTTGCTGCACAGTGGTTCCCTAACCGGCAAGTATGCAGGCTTGCAATGCTGCCAGGGCTTCTTCAGCCCTGGGCATGGGGTTTTAAGTTTGCTGAATTTTGAGAGGCTCCTAATGACAAGAGAGCTCAATAGGATCTCTCTGAATGGCAGCTCTACCCTCCTGCAGTACAGCAACTGCTCCCTCCACACTGCTGCCACCTGCAAGCTTGTTGTGCATGCCTTCCACTCCAGCAACCTGGTCACTAGAAACATGTTCATCAGCTTTGCACATAACACAACCCCCCATGCAAACTTCTCATAAGCAGCTGTCTCATATCCTTTGAACTGCTGATCACTTAACAGTCCAGCTAGCTCTTTGTTCATTTTTTAGCCTTGTTCATCTAGTCTGTATCTTCTTAGCATGACTACCAGGATACTGTAGAAAATTGTCAAATCACAGAATCACAGAATGTTAGGGGTTGGAAGGGACCTAGAAAGATCACCTAATCCAAGCCCCCTGCCAGAGCAGGATCACCTAGACAAGGTCACACAGCAGTGCGTCCAGGCAGCTCTTGAACGTCACCAGAGAAGGAGACTCCACAGCCCTCCTGGGCAGCCTGTTCCAGTGCTCCATCACCCTTACTGTAAAGAAGTTTCTCCTCATGTTAATACTAAACCTCCTGTGGTCCAACTTGCTCCCATTCCCTCTTATCTTAACATTGCCTCCCTAGTATCCACTCAGACAAACATAACCACTACTATTTCAAAATCTGACATCATGGTTAGATAGCATTAAATCTATTAACTAGACTGGCAAAGAGGGTGGTCATGCTGTTCTTCCTTCTATCCCCTACCCTCCTTGTTTTTGTGACACATGACTTCATTGGTTATAGAATCATAGAACAGTTACAGCTGGAAGAGACCTTGAAGATCATCAAGTCCAGCCTTTGTCCTAGCCCTATCAACTTACTAAATGATGCCCCCCAATGCAACATCTACCCGTCTCTTAAACACCTCCAGGGATG